>JBBBDQ010001679.1:130000-207500 GCA_037127315.1 Ascarosepion bandense
GTTCATATCTATCTATCTATCTATCTATCTATCTATCTATCTATCCCAGTCTGTTCATATCTATCTATCTATCTATATATCTATCTATCTATCTATCTATCTATCTATCTATATATATATCTATCTATCTATCAGTCTGTTTGATATCTATCTATCTATCTATCTCAGTCTGTTCATATCTATCTATCTATCTATCTATCTATCTATCTATCTATCTATCTATCTCAGTCTGTTCACATCTATCTATCTATCTATCTATCTCAGTCTGTTTATATCTATCTATTTATCTATCTATCTATCTATCTATCTATCTATCTATCTATCTATCTATCTATCTATCTCAGTCTGTTCATATCTATCTATCTATCTATCTATCTATCTATCTATCTATCTATCTATCTCAGTCTGTTCATATCTATCTATCTATCTATCTATCTATCTATCTATCTGGAACACTAACCAGCAATTAAAGTTAAACCACTACTAACCATGGGTATATCATACCCGATTTTGAAAATATCGAAAAAATATTAAATACAAATTTTTATTTGAAATATTTTACATGCAGACACTTCGAAATTTGTACTTTGAGTTAACATTAATAGGAACTGAAAAACATTATTTAGGTAACAAAATCAGGTACCGAAAATCGTAATTAAAATGTCGTAATTTGCGTTGAGTACTATATACTCATAGTCACTGTTCTCGGGTTAACGTAATATCTGATGATGTGTCAAACTGAAAACGAACTGGTTTGTTGTTCACTGAAACAACGATCTATTTTCAGTTGCTTTTATAGTCCACCTTGTTTGCGTCGGATTTCCTTTTTCGTTTTTTAACGAATTTCCTGTGGATTGAACTTTCAGAATTTTTTTATTTTTTTCTTTAAGTTTGTGTTACAAAAAATTTCTTTATGTTCATTCTGGCGACATAACAATGATCTTCTTCTTCTTCTTCTTCTTCTTCTTCTATGTCCCATGTCCCTTCAGGACGTAGGCGACCATGGTTCTCCACGTCTCCCTATTCCTTGTGGCTCTTAGTATGTTTGCTCCTGTTACTCCTGGCAACCCCCGTTCCGTCATTCACCTGATCAGGCCCCTCAAATATGTTATCCGCTGCCTTCCTCTGTCTCTCCTTCCTTCTATCTGGCCTGTCAGTATCAGGTTCTCCAAACCCTCCTTCTTCATTGCATGTCCCAGGAACTTCAGTTGTCTCTTCCTGATGCTCACTATTAATTTCCTTCTCGTTGCTATTCTTTCCAACACCTCATCGTTGCTCGCATGCTCAGTCCACGATATCCGCAGCATCCTTCTGTAGAACCACATTTCCGCTGCTTCAAGTTTTTTCCTCATTTTCGATTATCTTGTCCAACATTCACTGCCGTATTGAAGAACTGACACAGTAATCTAATACTCTTTTCTTTGTTTCTAGTGAAATTTTCCTGTGTCTTAGTACTTTACTCATCTTCTTGAACGCGTCCTTCGCCATGCCAATTCGCCTTCGGATCTCTGTGTCGGACTTTCCATCTCCTGTTAGAACACTTCCTAGGTATTCAAATTTTTGTACTTGCTTGATTCTGCTATTCCCCACCTGTATTTGGCATTTTGGGTTGCTCTTTTTGCAGATGGCCATGCATTCAGTTTTCTTAAAGTTTATTTGTAGTCCTCTTTTTGTCACTCTCCACAGCTACCTTCTGTAGGAGGTCTTGTAGTTTCATTTCCGTCTGCTCTCAGCACTGTATCATATTTTTCTTAAACAGGTAAAAACATGGGTAATGACAATTACCACAAAACCAACAATGTATACATATCTGTGTGATAGGAAAGCCGGGCCAAAAGGACTGTAGTTTTATTTAGCCAACAAATAAATATGATTCTAGCACCAAAGCTTATCAAGTTTATGTAACATGTATCAGATTCAAATGTTTTATGTCTATTGTTCGAACGGGAGTTGACACGGATCAGTTTACGGAGGTCTTTAATATAAATATGCCTTCATTTTAACTGATTCGAGACACAACCGTTCAAGATCGGGGTCTCTCCGATGGCAGGACCCCTTTTGAAGCGAGACTAGCTTTGACGCAGTAGACTAGCCCAGAGAAAGAGCCCTGCCTGGTTGTTCAAGGCGATGCGTGTTGTTGTGTTGGCGAATTATACTGCGAAATGCTACGTCATCTCTCCAGCATGACCGAGAGAATAAAAGTTCCAATGTCTTAAATCCATTTTTGGATTTGTTTTTTCCTTTTTTTAAATTCTTCCTTTTGTTGGTTTTTTTTTTGTGTGTGTATGTAAGTGTCTGTGTGTAAGTGTGTGTGTCAGTGTGTGTGTGTGTGCGTAAGTGTGTGTATGTAAGTGTGTGTGTAAGTGTGTGTGTCTGTAAGTGTGTGTAAGTATGTGTGTATGTAAGTGTGTGTGTGTGTAAGTGTGTGTGTGTGTACGTGTGTGTGTGGGTGTAAGTGTGTGTGTTTAAGTGTGTGTGTGTGTGTGTGTAAGTGTGTGTGTGTGTACGTGTGTGTGTGTGGGTGTAAGTGTGTGTGTGTAAGTGTGTGTTTGTAAGTATGTGTGTGTAAGTGTGAGTGTGTAAGTGTGTGTGTGTAAGTGTGTGCGTGTGTGTGTAAGTGTGTGTGTGTGTGTGTGTGTGCGTGTGTGTGTAAGTGTGTGTGTGTAAGTGTGTGTGTGTATGTGTAAGTGTGTGTGTAAGTGTGTGTGTGTGTACGTGTGTGTGTGAGTGTAAGTGTGTGTAAGTGTGTGTGTGTGTGTAAGTGTGTGTGTGTGTGTGTGTGTGTGTGTGTGTGTGTGTGTGTGTGTGTACGTGTGTGTGTGTAAGTAAGTAAGACAGACGATAGCAACACAAACAGCGTGGTGTCCTAAACTGCCGAGCGGCCATCAAAAAAATGAACTAATAACGAATTACCATTGTTAATACCAATTTTCAACGGTTTTTTTTTCTTTGTGTTACACACGTCTTTCCGGTACTTCCAGCAACAGTAAAGGCTTATCTCTTGTTTTCTGTTTAGAATTGAGCTTCCCGTTCATTCTAAAGCCTACTTATATACTTCTAAAATCTTCTTTTTTTATAATCATATCTCCCCAAGTAAGATAGTTTACTGCCACTGTTGTGCAGGGGGTTACATAAAAGGAAAATTATGAGAAAGTCTGACAGGTTATAGAGGGTGTCAGGAAGTGAGTAGGAGAAGGATGAGGATACTGATGAGAGTGGAGTGGACGGAGAAAGGAGCACGAGAGAAAGTTATGAGAAAGAGTGACAGGTTATAGGGGGTGTCAAGAGGTGGGTAAGAGAAGGATGAGAATACTGATGAGAGTGGAGTGGACAGAGAAAAAAGCATGAGAGAGAGGATGCAGGTTAGTGAGTCAGGAGATGACTATCGACTTTACATTGAAATTCTTGAAGATTGTAGTTGTTGGGGAAGCAAGTAAATGGAAGGGAATTCCACAGGCGGGAAGTGCGAGAAAAGAAGCTGATGGAGTAGAATTTGCGTTTACCTTTTATTGGTTTCACAGTTAAAGGGTGGGACCTAGTTGCTAATTTGGTGGCTATAGTAAATTCATATATAAAGAGCAGCAGTGAGCTAAGTTCATCGGAGCAGAGGCCGTGAAAGTATTTGTAGAAGAAAGACAGGGAAGCCACATTGCGCCGGCGAGAAAGTGACTGTATCTGAGCTGCCAAGTCGGGATCGAACACATTACAGATTTTTTGTTGGATTTTGGCAAGGACCCGTAGGTGGATAGCAGGAACACCCAACCAGATATGGCAGCAGTATTCAATGCACAGGCGGATGGTAAGAGAAGGATGACTGTTGCCATAAAGTGAGAGATCAGCATATATATTGATTGTAATGTAGAATTGAACCCCCACTTTATATCCACATTGTAATAGCATATAATTTTTTTATAATCATATCGCGCCAAGCTAAGTTCTTCGGAGCAGAAACCGTGAAAATAATTGTAGAAGAGACACGGGGAAGCCATATTGCGCCGGTGAGAAAGTGACTGTATCCTAGCTGCCAAGTCGGGATCAATCACATTACAGATTCTCCCTTGGATTTTGTCAAGGACCCCAAGGTGGATAGCAGGAGCACCCGACCAGATATGGCAGTAATATTCAATGCAGATTTGTATATTCAATGTAGATTTGTATATATTCAGGATTGTTTTTTTTTTTGTTTTTTTTTTGGTTACTTGAACGTTTCTCGTTAACGATGAGGTGTTTGCTTTTTGAACAAACATGGTATCTCTTTTAATGCTTATAGAATTGCCGCATTCAGTTGTTAGAGCTTAAATTGTGATGTCTTTATCATGTTCCAATTTGGAAAGTAGTCTGGTCCGAATATCACTGTGCAATTCAGGCGTCAGTCCTGTGATAAAAATCAAACATTTAATCTGCTCCTCTGTGAGGAAATTTAGTTTATATTTTCTACATTCCTGATTTACGAAATCAGCGAACGTTACATAATAGTCTTCGTCCTTTTTTGCTAATTTGAAACAAATAAAAGTTGGTATTAACCCTCTAGGGCCATTCGTATCATATTAGTGGGGGATCTGTTTATTACTTCATAACAATATAGAATTGATCACCCACTTTATGGCCAGTATAAGCCTTAACCCTCTAGGGCCATTCGTATCATATTTGATACAGTATGAAAACAAGCCTTGAAAGAAATATTTTCCTGAAAAAGTTTTTAAGAGAAATATTTTATAAATTTCAAATGAAAGCAGTACTGACTGCTCAGTCAATGAATACCAAATGTTTCCTTATAGGGAAATACCAAATGTTTCCTTATAGGGAAATACTGTATCAAATATGATACGAATGGCCCTAGAGGGTTAATCAGTGACTTTTATTTTTCCCGAAGTTTTCTTTTAGCAGTTCCACTGTTTCTGTAAATGTAAAATCCGTCAGCAGCTTTGATGGAATGTAATTTTTTTTTTTAATCATTTGACCCCGAGCAAGGCGGAAACGCCACTGATGTGCAGGGGGCTACATAAATGTAAAAAGATTAATTAGAAAAGAGTGAGGAGTACAAACTAGTTAGAAAGGAACAACAGAAAGCTGAAAAAGCAGGTGCGATGACAGATACATAGGTGGAGAGAAAGGGAAGGTTATACAGGGGAGGGGAGAGAGCTAGAGTCCAGTGGTTAGTAGATGAGTATTGACTTTGCATTTAAATTTCTGGAGGTTGTAGCCATCAGGAAAGCAAGAATACGGGAGCGAATTCCACAGGCGGGAAGTGCGAGAGAGGAAGCTGCAGGAGTAGAATTGTCGTCTGCATTTGGCTAACCTGACTGTGAATGGGTGGGACCCAGTTGCCAGTCTGGTTGCACGAGTAAACACCTGTTGAGGAGGCATCAGTGACTTAAGCTCATCCGAGCAGAAGCCATGAAAGTATTTATAGAAGAGACAAAGGGAGGCCACATTTCGACGATGGGGAAGTGGCTGCAGTCGAGTCGCCAGATCAGTACCTATCACATTACAGACTCTCATTTAGAGCTTGTCAAGAACACTGAGGAGAACGGCAGGGGCACCTGACCATAAATGGCAGCAGTACTCCATGCACGGACGGATGGTTGACTTGTATATATGCAGGATGGATTCAGGTGGAAAAAAACATCCTGGATCGACATAGTGACCCAATCTTCTTAGCAGTAGATTTAGCTATGGATTCAATATAGTGTTTCCATTTGAGGTCTGAGGACAGGGTAAGTCCGAGGAGGCGTTTAACGGTCTTGTTCCTGGATTCCCAGTTTAGGAATTAGTAGACGGATTTTCTAATGTCCGTCTTTCTGTGAAAATTCATTTTTGGAAAATGTCTATCCATCTTTTGGACCACGACGCAAAAGATTCTTGTGCTTTTAGTGTCGTAATGGAATTTCGTTATATTGTTAACGAAGTTATCCACAGAATTTGGGTTCAAATTCCTTCCTTGGTTTAAAATATCAAGTTATTGATTGAATTCTTGATTGAACTGTTGAGTTATCATAGTCAACAACTGCCGGTGTGACATTTACAACTGTTCTTGTTATTGATTCAATATCTCTTTCAGTATGTCTGGTGATATCGCTACTTTTGCGATTTTTTGTTTGTCTCATCCTCGTCGCCAAAAATTTGTTGTAACTCCAAATATAAAGAAAAACAAAATATAACAAACACAGTTAAATATACAAACACAACGATATTCGTTTTGTTTTTTTGTTTTTTTTACTATTATTATTCACTTCGACCAGGATACAGCAGTATTGGTTGGGATAACAAATTACTGTATACTCGAGGTGTATTGTTCACCATCATGTTGTTCTTGCTTCGCTTTTGTGAAGAGTCAATGAATCGTTAGGGGAGAGTTGTCTCCCATCTATCTCAGTCTGTTCTATATCTATCTATCTATCTATCTATCTATCTATCTCAGTCTGTTCTATCTATCTATCTATCTATCTATCTATCTATCTATCTATCTATCTATGTCAGTCTGTTCATATCTATCTATCTATCTATCTATCTATCTATCTATCTATCTATCTATCTATCTATCTCAGTCTGTTCATCTTATCTATCTATCTATCTATCTATCTATCTATCTATCTATCTCAGTCTGTTCATATCTATCTATCTATCTATCTATCTATCTATCTATCTATCTATCTATCTATCTATCTCAGTCTGTTCATTATCTATCTATCTATCTATCTATCTATCTATCTATCTATCTCAGTCTGTTCATATCTATCTATCTATCTGTCTATATCAGTCTGTTCATATCTATCTATCTATCTCAGTCTGTTCCTATCTATCTATCTATCTATCTATCTATCTATCTATCTATCTATCTATCTCAGTCTGTTCATATCTATCTATCTATCTATCTCAGTCTGTTCATATCTATCTATCTATCTATCTATCTATCTATCTATCTATCTATCTATCTCAGTCTGTTCATATCTATCTATCTATCTGTCTATATCAGTCTGTTCCTATCTATCTATCTATCTATCTATCTATCTATCTATCTCAGTCTGTTCCTATCTATCTATCTATCTATCTATCTATCTATCTATCTCAGTCTGTTCATATCTATCTATCTATCTATCTATCTATCTATCTATCTATCTATCTATCTATCTATCTATCTCAGTCTGTTCTATCTATCTATCTATCTATCTATCTATCTATCTATCTATCTCAGTCTGTTCATATCTATCTATCTATCTATCTATCTATCTATCTATCTATCTATCTATCTCAGTCTGTTCATATCTATCTATCTATCTATCTATCTATCTATCTATCTATCTATCTATCGATCTCAGTCTGTTCATATCTATCTATCTATCTATCTATCTATCTATCTATCTATCTATCTCAGTCTGTTCATATCTATCTGTCCCAGTCTGTTCGTATCTATCTATCTATCTATCTATCTATCTATCTATCTATCTCAGTCTGTTCATATCTATCTATCTATCTATCTATGAATATTAATAGACATTTATCTGTCTATCGATCTAGCAATAACTGTCTGTGTCCAAATATCAAATTTACTCATTATAATTAAGGATACACCTGTAAGTGCCGAATCTAGGTGCGTCGTCAGTGTTGTTGCTCCCATGTCACTAGAAGTTTCGAGTCTAAATAAACAACAGACTACTTCGATAGGTGACCCGACCGAATCTGATCAGTATTCGGCCCGCACCTAAACTAAAAAATTGCTACTAGCTTTAGGAAGAACATGATATAAATTCCCCTTGAAAACAGCAACAAATGAAGACTTCACTTGGGATAATCGATGTTATATGTCGGGTATGGTCGGTTGTACTGAACTTCTTATATTCAAGACAGAGTATTTTGGAAGGAACAGAAGAAAATAAATCAATATATATATATATATATATATATATATATATATATATATATTATGTTTTCGAACATGTACATAATTTTTCTATATATGTCCTCTCCTCTACAATCATATGTTTGTTTCAACGTTGGGATTTCAACATTTCGTCAGGAGGAAAAAGCAAGAGTTGGAATCATCCGCTGTTTATATTTGGTTCGTTGTTGTTGTGGGGTTGGTTGGGGTTATTGATAATGAAGGGAATGTGTCTTCTGTTTTGACCGTTAGACTTTTGAAGAACTTGGTGTGTAAGTGCGAAATTGTTGATTAATGGAATTATCTGTTGGAATGTACGTTTTATCGGTCGGGTATATCTTTTGGTTAGAATTTCGAAGGAAGTGGTGTGTGGAGGGATTTGATTACTTGGTCAGTTTTGTGTGTTTGTGTGGGTTTTTTGTGTGTGATTGGGGAACTTATCTTGTGTGTTGACCTTAAGAATTTTTAGGACGGCTTTCTGGTTGGCTAGTGTTTGATTAATTGATGTCTGTTGTTACCAGGCCTATTTTATGTATTCTCTTTCATCTTGTGGGGAGGCTTTCCCCTCGGGGTTCCTTGGGGTGTTTTTTTTCTTTTTAATTTAATTTTGATTTTTCTGGTACGGAATATTTTTTATTTTATTTTATTTTTGTTTTTTCTATTTTTATTTTAGCGGGATGGTTTTTTTTTATATTTTTTATATTTTTATTTTATATTCAAGTTTGGTGTATATATATATATATATATATATATATATATATATTCATGCGAATATACGCAACCCTACATAATACACGAATATACGCAACCCTACATATAACCAAATTTTTAAAAAATTAATCAGTTTGTCTGAGGATCGTAAAAGCGTGAAACCCAGGGTTACAAACTCACACCTATCTATATGAATATGTCTGCTCTATCACTGATATTGAGCGCTTTTAAACAAGTACCACGCATATATAATATATAAATAATATAATATATATAACAAATTGCATATATATATATATATATATATATATAATTATATACATACACTTTTACACACACACACACACACACATATATATATATATATATATATATATAGTCATCTGCAGACAGATCTGTTTCGCTGTATCACAACTCATCGGTACGGTTAGACACCGACTGCTTTTTACCCAGTATTGAAACCTGACCGAATTAGCGTCAGTCGGCGATTCTCCCTCTGAGCTATGGGCGCTCGGTAGAAGGAGGTAGACTTTTTAGCGTGTATATTATCATTATACACGCCCAATAGCTGAGAGGGTTCTAATTCATTACTGAATGAACGATACGTAGATGCTAGAGTAACTACTGTTTGTCAGAGTCCACCATTCTTCCAGAGTGCACAATCAGGGTGTGAGAGTGTAAATAGTCATCCGCAGACAGATCTGTTTCGCTGTATCACAGCTCATCAGTACGGTTAGACTCCGATTGCTTTTTAACCCAGAATTGAAACCCGACCGAATTGGATATATTTTACTTCTATGTACTGTGTCACTTCTGGTCATAGGTGATCATGGCCATCCACAGCTTCATATTCCTAAGAGCTCTTAACACGCTTACCTCTGTTACCCCTTCCAAAGCCCGGTTTGTTATGTGACGCGTTGCTTTCTCCTGTCGCATTTTCCCTCTGTCTGACCAGTGAGTATCAAACTCTCCAAGCCCTCTTGCTTCATTCCATGCCCCAGGAACTTCAGTTTTTTTCTTATGTTAAGTATCAGTTTCTTTTTTGTTTCCATCCTGTCTAAAGCCTCATTGCTCACATGTTCGGTTCATAGTATTCTCAGTATCCTTCTGTAGAACCACATTTTGGTTGCCTCAGGTCACTTCATCTTTGAGAAGATTATCCAGCATTCCCTATCATATGAAAGGACAGGCATCATATGACAAGCAAGGACTCTCTTCTTTATTTCCAACGAAATTTTCCTGTCTCTCAATACTCATCTCTGCAATGCACGTTTGCCATGTCAATTCGCTATCAATACGTCATTATTGTTATTTGACATAATATCTGTCTATATAAGAATATTCGTATCTATCTATCTATCTATCTATCTATCTATCTATCTATCTATCTATCTATCTATCTCAGTCTGTTCATTATCTATCTATCTATCTATCTATCTATCTATCTATCTATCTGTCTATTCTTATCTATCTATCTATCTATCTATCTATCTATCTATCTATCTCAGTCTGTTCATTATCTATCTATCTATCTATCTATCTATCTATCTATCTATCTATCTATCTCAGTCTGTTCATTATCTATCTATCTATCTATCTATCTATCTATCTATCTCAGTCTGTTCTCATATCTATCTATCTATCTATCTATCTATCTATCTCAGTCTGTTCATTATCTATCTATCTATCTATCTATCTATCTATCTATCTATCTATCTATCTATCTATCTATCTCAGTCTGTTCATTATCTATCTATCTATCTATCTATCTATCTATCTATCTATCTATCTATCTATCTATCTATCTATCTATCTCAGTCTTTTCATTATGTATCTCTCTATCTATCTATCTCGGTCTGTTCATTATATATAATTCTTCAAACCTTACAATATTCCTTCCATTTGGTACAAAAAATATATATTATATTATCTTATTTAACATTATATATATATATATATATATATATATATATATATATTATTTCTAACTCATACGCTCCACATTTTTTTGTTCTTTTCCTATCTTCTTATTCGAAAGAATTATTCTTTTCTTTTTCGTTCTTCTTCTTTCCTACTTTTTCTTTCTTCTTCGTTCATGTTTCTCTCCGTTCTTCGTTCTTGTTTTTTCATTTTCGTTCTTTTTGTTTCTTCTTCGTATTCCGTTGGAATTTATAGTCCCTCTTCTACAGTCTTCTTTTCCTTTCTTCCTTTTCCTTCTTATTTTTCTTCTTCATTATTCTCTGTTTGTCTAATTCTTTTTGCTTCTCCATTCTTTTTTTCCTTTTTTTTCTTTGTCTTCTTTGTTTCTTCTGCTTAGCTAGCGTTTCATTTTTTTTTTCACTATTCTTTATTCTTCTTCGTTCTTTTGACGGGTTTTCTTATTTTCGATAATCCTTCTTCTTCTTCTTCTTCTTCTTCTTCTTCTTCTTCTTCTTCTTCTTCTCTTCCACCTTCTCCGATTTCTTCTTTTTTTCTTTTTTTCTTCTTCTTCTCCTCTTCTCCTTCTCCGTTCTTCTTCCTTCTTCTTCTTCTTCTTCTTCTTCTTCTTCTTCTTCTTCTTCTTCTTCTTCTTCTTCTTCTTCTTCTTCTTCTTCTTCTCCTCCGATTTCTTCTTTTTCTTTTTTCCTCTTCTTCTTCTTCTTCTTCTTCTCTGATTTCTTCTTTTTCTTTTTTCCTTTTTTCTCTTCTTCTTCTTCTTCTTCTTCTTCTTGCTTCTTCTTCTTCTTTTCCCTTCTTCTTCTTCTTCTTCTTCTTCTTCTTCTTCTTCAACACCTCATTTCCTGTAGGTCTAAGAGTTGAAGAAAAAAGTCCATTTGTTTCTTTCTTTTTTGGGGGGTGGGGGCATATATATATATGTATACTTTCAAAATTATTTTATCTTTCTGTTTTATTTTCTCCGATCTATTGGAATCGCATAAACATTTACCCGCAAAAATATTTTGGTTTTATTGTTGCCGGCACAAGTGGATAAAGAATAAATGGTTTGGGGTTTGGAGGTGGAGGGGTAGGGTGACCGGGGTAGACTGGGGGTGGGAACATGCTGGGTTGAATGTTTACGGATTGGGAACACTTTCTGTTTAGAAACAGTGACCTCGAATTTGACCTTATGCAGAAATCAAAATTCGAAGAACGATTCCCGAACGATAAAACGAACGAAGCAAAAACTGCATCGATGCAGTGCGGGTTTGATTTTGATGGCGAAGCCAAGCCTTATATCTGATTGAACATGCCTTTCATATACAACAATTGTCCGTTCCACGTCAATTTGCCTTTTATGAAAGAGCTTCATTAATATAAGTTCATCTTTCTGTATTCTTCATGATACGATGTTTCTTCGAGACGTTGGTGATCATGGCACACTTTACTTACAAGTTCCTTGCCTTTGTGCCTTAAAGTAATGTTTTCATCTTTAATATACCAATCGATCGATGTTCTGCGATCCATTAACGGAACATCATTTTTTATACACCTTCCTTCGTTCTTCTTCTTACACGTGCCCTGTCCTTTCAAGACGTAGGCGATCATGGCCTTCCACGTCTCCCTGTCCCTGGTGGCTCTTAGGACGCTTTCTCCAGTTACACCACCCAAACCCTGCTATGCCATCCACTACCTCAAGGCCATAAATCTAGAATATAAATGTATAGAAACTATCATGGCCACAAAATAAGGGATCAGTTTTTATATTGATTATAATATAGAATTGATCCCTCATTTTATAACCACATTATAATTTCTTATAAACAGTTGACAAATATATTCTTCTTCTATGTGCCCTGTCCTTTCAGGACGTAGGCGATCATAGCTTTCCACGTCTCCCTATCCTTGGTGGCTCTGAGCACGCCTTATCCTTTTACACCACCTAAACCATGCTCTGCCATCCACTAGCTTAAGCCCATAAATCTAGAATATAAATGTATAGAAACTAGCATGGCCACAAAATGAGGGATCAGTTTATATATTGATTATAATATAGAATTGATCCCTCACTTTATATCCACATTATAATTTCTTATAAACAGTTGGCATATATATTTTTCTTCTATGTGCTCTGTCCTTTCAGAATTTAGGCGATCATGGCCTTCCACGTCTTCCTCTCCCTAGTGACTCTTACCACGCTTTCTCCTGTTACTCCACCCAAACCCCGATCTGTCATACACTACCTCAAGCCCATAAATCTAGAATATAACTGTATAGAAATTAGCATGGCCACAAAATGAGGAATCAGTTTATATATTGATTATAATATAGAACTGATCCCTCATTTTATATCCACATTATAATTTCTTATAAACAATTGACATATATATTCTTCTGTGTGCCCTGTCCTTTCAGGACGTAGGCGATCATGGCTGTCCACATCTCACTATCCCTGGTGGCTCTTAGCACGGTTTCTCCTGTTGTACCAGCCAATCTCCACTCTGCAATCTACTAGCTTAAGCCCATAAATCTAGAATGTATAGAAACTGTCATGGCCACAAATGAGGCATCAGTTTATATATTGATTATAATATAGAACTGATCCCCCATTTTATATCCACATTAATCTAGAATATAAATGTATAGAAAATAGCATGGCCACAAAATGAGGGATCAGTTTATATATTGATTATAATATAGAATTGATCCCTCACTTTATATCCACATTATAATTTCTTATAAGCAGTTGGCATATATATTCTTCTTCTATGTGCCTTGTCCTTTCAGAATTTAGGCGATCATGGCCTTCCACGTCTTCCTATCCCTGGTAGCTCTGAGCAAGCTTTCTCCTTTAGCTCCACGCAATCCCCGTTCCATCATCCACCTCCTAAGGCCTTTCCGCTGCTTTTCCCTGTCTCTTTTTCCCTTTATCTGGCCTGTTAGTAACAGGTTCTCCAAGCCCTCCTTCCTCATTGCATGTCCTCGGAATTTTAGTTGTCTCTTCCTGATGTTCAATATTAATGTTCTTTTCGTTTACATCCTTTCCAAAACCTCATCATTGCTCACAGGCTCGGTCCATGATATCTGCAACATCCTTCTGCAGAACCACATTTCAGCTGCTTCAAGTTTTTTCTTCATCTTTGATGATATTGTCTCGCGTTTACAGCCATATTGAAGAACTGACATCACATATCCAGTACTAATTTATTTGTTTCTAGCGAAATTATTCTGTCTCTTAATACTTTACTCAACTTCTGGAATGCTTCTTCGCCATGCCAATACGCCTTCGGATCTCTGTGTTACACTTTCCGTAAGCAATTTTAAAATTCAGTGTATATATAAATGTATCGAAACTAGCATGACCACGAAATGAGGGATCAGTTTATATATTGATTATAATATAGAATTGATCCCCCATTTCTGTTTTAACACTTCCTAGATATTTTAAAGAAATAAATGGGGTAAAAGTTTTTCTCTGTTTTCTAGTCCGTCTTCTTCTTCTTCTTCTTCTTCTTCTTCTTCTCATCTGTCTTTTTCTTCTTTTTCTTCTTCTATGTGCCTTGTCCTTTCAGGACGTAGGCGATCATGGCTTTACACATCTCACTATCCCTGGCGATTCTTAGCACGTTCTCCTGTTACACCACGCAATCTGTCATCCACCTGATCAGGTCCTTCAAATATGTCATCCACTGCTTTTCCCTGTCTCTTTTTTCCCTCTATCCGGCTTGTTAGTATCAGATTCTCCAAGCCTTCCTTCCTCATTGCATGACTGAAGAATTTGAACTGTCTTTTCCTGATGCTTATTGTTAATTTTCATTTCGTTTCCATCCTTTCAAAAACTTCATAATTGCTCACATGCTTGATCCGTTATATCCTCAGTATCCTTCTGTAGAACCACATTTTAATTGTTTCAAGTTTGAAGAGTATGAATGTGTCATCGACGTATTTCAGCCATAGATCTGAATTTACATACCGATATCTACCAGAGGCTCGAAACATTCCTCAGCAGGGTCAGACTAAGGAGGAGGTACAGACGCTACTGGACCATGGGAGGAACACAATAAGGCCATTCATACATAAAAATGACAACAAACTGGTATTCCTGGATGTGCTAATAACTCGAACAGAGGTGGGGTTCAAGACATCCGTATACCGCAAGCCAACATTCACCCGACAATACCTCAACTTCAACTCTCACAAATAAAAATAGCAATATGAGGTCCGTTAAAAAAAATTCTAGAGAAAGAAAAATTAAACAATAACACAAAAAAAAAATACTAGAAAAAGAACCATTAACATCAATAACTTGCAATATAAACTCTGGTAAAAAGATTACAAAGTCCCAAAAATTCAGTTGTTCATGTCCTTACACATGGTCCAGTGGTTAATTCCTGTGACTTGACTCAAAGAGTTGTGAGTTCAATACCAGGCTATAGCAGTGGTGAACAAGTAGAGTTAGAGGGAGATAATTTATGACTTCCAATCAAGGATTTACGCAATGAATGTGATTGCAATAAAGGGTTCGGTTCGAAATTCCTGGCACCTGAAGAAGGCCAGAGCGTACAACGACCAAAACGTCGTCCAAATGGCAACAAAGATAAGGACAATAGACCGAATAATGTAAATACTGTGAATACTACCACATCTCAGAAATATAGACAAATCATTAACTACCTGATGAGACATTGTTCTTCCAATGTCGAAACAAAATGTACAGTTTTGTAGTTTGTAAATGTTCTAAAGTATTAATTATATATATATATATATATATATATATATAGAGAGAGAGAGAGAGAGAGAGAGAGAGAAAGAGACAGATACATTATTGTGCAAAAGTATTAGGACAATAACTATTAAATAAAGTTTAAAATCACCCCTCTCCTAAGACTTTTGCACACTACCGGTAGTGTGCAAAAGTCTTAGGAGAGGGGTGATTTTCCTAAAATCTCACTGAAATTCAAATACAGGGTGAAAAGCCAAATAAATTGCTAATAAATATTGATTATTTAAAACTAGGTGTAAAAAATCTATTGAAAAGAAGTTATATTTAATTTTTCTTATTGTCTATTAAACAAGTTATTTTGAAACTACTCTATTTAACATCTATGGGATATTTGGGATAAAAAAAATTGATAAATTTATTCGCAAAACACACTTTGGGAACAAATACACGCTGCTTGGCAGGAGATACCATTAGATACATTGAAGAATCTTGTGATGTCAATGCATGACAGAATGAAGGCTGTGATTAAAGCAAAAGGCTATTATACGAAATATTAAATTTATTTTATAACAAGTATTTCTTTTCTTGTTAAACCATTTGTTGCGTAAATCAAATAAAATTACTTAAATTAAATTGTTTATTTTCTATCAATATGCCTCATAAAAGATAAAACAGTTCTTGTCCTCATATTTTTGCGCAGTAGTATATATATTTATATACAGAGATACATAGAGCGAAAGAGATATAAAAAGACTGAAGCTGAGAGAGGATGAGACAGATAGATATGAACAGACTGAGATAGATATGAGCAGACTGAGATAGATAGATAGATAGATAGATAGATAGATAGATAGATAGATACGAGCAGACTGGGTTAGATAGATAGATAGATAGATAGATAGATAGATAGATAGATAGATAGATAGATACAAACAGACTGGGATAGATAGATAGATAGATAGATAGATAGATAGATAGATAGATAGATAGATAGATAGATAGATAGATAGATAGATAGATACAGACAGACTGGGATAGATAGATAGATAGATAGATAGATAGATAGATGGATAGATAGATAGATAGATAGATAGATAGATAGATAGATACGAACAGACTGGGATAGATAGATAGATAGATACGAACAGACTGGGATAGATAGATAGATAGATAGATAGATAGATAGATAGATAGATAGATAGATATAGATAGATAGATAGATAGATAGATAGATAGACAGATAGATAGATAGATAGATAGATAGATAGATACGACGACAGGGATAGATAGATAGATAGATAGATAGATAGATAGATAGATGGATAGATAGATAGATAGATAGATAGATAGATAGATAGATACGAACAGACTGGGATAGATAGATAGATAGATACGAACAGACTGGGATAGATAGATAGATAGATAGATAGATAGATAGATAGATAGATAGATAGATAGATACGACAGACTGGGATAGATAGATAGATAGATAGATAGATAGATAGATAGATAGATAGATAGATAGATAGATAGATAGAAACAGACTGGGATAGATAGATAGATAGATAGATAGATAGATAGATAGATAGATAGATAGATAGATACGAACAGACGGATGGGATAGATAGATAGATAGATAGATAGATAGATAGATAGATAGATAGATAGACAGACAGACAGACAGACAGACAGACAGACAGACAGACAGACGTGAACAAATATTGAAATCTGAGGAAGACGCCCGCACTTTTACACACGTATAACAATGACCGCCGTCCATGAAATACTCCCACAGGAGAATGTAATAAATACACTTATGTCTTCAATCAGCGAATATTATGGCCGTAGATTTCCTACCCAGGAAAGCTGAGATTTCAAAACTAAAAACGATTTGCACGTACGAAAGCATTAACTGATACATTATTCAGACAATAAAAACTTGATTCCGTTTTAAACCGCGTTTGGTACCTATTATTTTAGGGCTTCCACCCATAAGATTACCATTAGACCGGAAGCTAGATTCTTGACAAAAGGGCTGATATTTTAAGGCAATCTTATACATCTGCCACGATGTGCGTTGTGGTTCAGTGGATATCGGCTCGGAACGAGAAACCGGGGAGCCGAGTTCGAATTTCAGTTGAATCCATTGTATTGACTTACGCGCAAATACCCTTGGGAAACGTATTTATCCTTCTCTTCTTTCCAGTTATGGGTTCTATAGCCTTGGTCGGCAACCAGTCTACCGTAGAAACAATGGCAACCTACTGCGGGATAATCTTCTGCCCAGTCAGTCATGTCTCTTCCGAGACATGATCGCCCAAGCGTATATCACGTATGGCACTTAACTGACTGAGTGAATATAATAGTTGGAAACATGATTAAGTTTTCTACTGGTCATAAAGTGGGGGATCAGTTTTCTATTGTTATGAAGTAATAAACTGACCCCCCACTAATTACTACTTAATAATATAACACATCTATTCACACTCTAGCTATGAGACAAATAACAGAACAGATTGGGTTCTATAGCCTTGGTCGGCAACCAGTCTATTGTAGAAAACAATGGCAACCTACTGCGGGATAATCTTCTGCCCAGCCAATCATGTCTCTTTCGAGACATGATCGCCCAAGCGTGTATCACGTATGGCACTTAACTGACTGACTATACATTAATGCATTCATTTACTTATTACTACTGCTGTTACTGCTAGTACAACGACACACCACCACCATTATTATTATTATAATTATTTTTCATTTAAAATCGATTTCTGCTATGGTCGCACTACCTACCAAGTCTGCGAGCAAACCTAAGGCAGGTAGTGATGTGTTTCATGATTCCATTTCATGTTTTTTTCGTATCTCCCTAATAATTCTAGCATTACATAGACAAATTTCTCCTTAGTGTGTGGGCTGTGATTAACAAGTCAATTGTTTGTATATCTCTTAAGCTGGGGTTTCCAGGGATTCTTTCAATGTGTTGTTTTGTTCCATTTTTTATCATTCCAAGTGCAACCACTATCACTCCTACGATACATGCTTTCAATTTCCACATTTTTTCTATTTCAATTTCCAGGTCTTTATATTTTGACCAGTGCTGGGTGATGTTCATATCAGTGTTTGTTTAGATATTTTCCATAGTGTTTACACATTGTCCAGTGTAAATATTGCCTTACTCTATCGTGACGGTTTTTATATTCATTTGGGGCAAGTACAGAAGATCCTGAGATTAGATGGTCTACATCTTCTTTCTTGGTGTTTATTACAAAACCTGCATTTTGGATCCATATTATTATGTATAATATTTGCCTAAAAGTTCCTTGTGAAAAAGAATTACTATTATTATTATTATTATTATTATTATTATGTTGTCATTTTTAATCATATTTCTATTTTTGCTATGGTAGCACTACCTACCAAGTTTGCGGAAACACCTAAGGCAGGTCGTGGTGTATTGTTATGGCTTCATTTCATGTTTTTCTATCTCCATTACATAGACAAAGTTCCATTAGTGTGTGGGCTGTACTTAATAAGACAATTTTTTGTATATCTCTTAAGCTGGGGTTTCCAGGGATTCTTTCAATGTGTTGCTTTGTTCCATTTTTTATCATTCCAAGTGCACCTACTATCACTGGCACGACTCTTGTTTTCAATTTCCACATTTTTTCTATTTCAATTTCCAGGTCTTTATATTTTGACAGTTTTTCAAATTCCTTGGTTGCTATATTACAATCCGCTGGACAAGCCATATCAATTAATAAGCAAATTTTTTTCTTTCTGGTTTTTAACAATAATGTCGGCCTATTTGCTTCAATTTTTCTGTCTGTGTAGATGGTGTAATCCCATAGAATGGTTACATCTTCTATTTCTGTAACCGGTGTGGATCATGTTCATCCCAAAGTTTGTTTACACGTTTTCCATAGTTTTTGCACATTGTCCAATGTAAATATTGCCCCACTCTATCGTGACGATTTTTATATTCATTTGGGGCAAGTACAGAACAGCCTGAGATTAGATTTTCCTGGACATGTAATGAGGAAGAGGGGCTTGGTGATTTTTATATTCAAACAGTTTAGCAGAGATTGCCATGTCAATTTCTTTTTGCATTTTCTGATCACGATGTCTAGGCTATTCGTTTTCATTTTTTATCACTGTCTTCGTGTATATATATATATATATATATATATATATTAGTCATCCACATCCAAGCCCGTTTCACTGCTCATCAGTGTGTCTAGACATATCCACTTGCTTCTGGTTGGGATCAAAACTCGACCGATTTGGTGTCAATCGGAGTCTAAGCCATCGGCGCATGGGATCATAAAAGGGAACTTTTAACGTCTTGTATGTAAGCAGTGTATACAGACGCCAGTCACTGAGAGAACTCAATTCATTTCTGAAGAGTCACGCATGATAGCCGAAGTGAAAACTGCTTTTAAAATTTTCTTCTCCGGAGAGAATATATATATATATATATATGTGTGTGTGTGTGTGTGTGTGTGTGTGTTATAGTGCCCTCCTACCATTTGTTATCTTTCCCAGGAACAGTTATTACAATTCTCAGTTTACAAACCTTAAAAAAGAAGCTGTGGAGAACCATAATCGCTTACGTTCTGAATAATTTTATTTTTAGAAAATTTTACAATGGTTCTCGGAATTTTCTGTGTAGCTTTTTGATGTAGGCGTCATGGTTTAATAATAACTGATTTAGTATAAATAAAATTAAAAAAAAGAAACAGTTGAAATTTCTGGGTCACATGAGGAAAAAGGGCTCGAAAAACATGATACCCACATGAAGGCAAGAACTGGTCGTCGAAGAAATCATCGAATAAACTAATGTCAGAACACGGACTGGAAGGAATACCAAGGAGCCAAACTGACAGCTACAAAAGATAGAAATCTGGGCGAGACATGATCCTCCACGTCTTCACGGGACACAACGCTTAAAAGATGTACTATTTTCGAGCTCTGTTTAAGAGTATTTACAAGAATTGGGTATTATAGGATTTATAAGTACCTCATTTTGTAATATATATATATATATATGTATATATATATATATATATATATATATATATATATATATATATATATATATATATATATATATATATATATATATATTACAAAATGAGGTACTTATAAATCCTTTTTCTAATACTTCAACGTTTTGGGGAAATTAGGTTTTTGAATTTGTCCAGCGTCTGTAATATTTAAAAAAAATTTTTTTTTTCTTTAGTTTCTTTCTTTTTCCCTCCCTTCCTTCTTTTATCTCTCTTACCACCTTTTTTCCGTGTTGCTTAAACTGACGTCGATTTAACACGGCTGTCTGTTAATTTTTAGTTACATTCTCCCTTTTTTTTTGTGAACCCAGACGATGTCAATTTTTTTTTCTTTTCTTATTTATTTGATTTTATTCTATCTTTTTCTTTTTCTTTTTCTTTCCCTTTATTTTTATTTTTATTTTATTTTATTTTTTAATTTCTTTGCAATCTATTTAAAAAGGAAAAGTAGACTAATTTTTCTCCAGTTTCTGAAAGGATTTTTCTGTTGCTGAGGTGATGTGTTGTCCCCCGTGGGGATCTTCATATCGAAATGGCCATTCAACATCTTTGAATTAATCCTTTTTTTAAATATATATATTTGCTCTGTAATATTTTATTACATGGAGCTCTCTTCCTCTATCATTTTTTAATATTAAAATAAAATTTTTAATATTAATTAGGATCCGGTTTTTTGGAATTTACCTTCCTGCTTTTTTCTCTTGGATTGAAGTATCTGAATTAAAATATATATATATATGTGTGTGTGTGTGTAGTGGATTCTCTTATCGTGACCGATAATGAGGGTCTCCAGTGAATCGTGCTTTTCGGTTTACTCTTATGCATGTTTGCTTTGTTTAATCGTGAAAAAAGTCTGCTAAAGGGAGGACATTTCACGTGTGCATTCTAGAGTGCTAGTATGCCCATCCTTTCCTGCGAGCAACCAAGCCACTCTGACAGATGAAATCTGTTGAAGCAGGATTTTGATGTCAACTCTGCTTTAAAGCTTGACGAAGCTGATCACGGTGCTTCAGTCTACAATCTAATAAAAACACTTTCAAATTAACGAGTCATACCTTACGCCATTCCTTTGTCTTTGATGCTTCGACTTCCCAAGTTCTCAGGTCAAAGTTGAGACTTTTCAAGTCGTCTTTGTAGAGTAAGAGCGCAACCACAATTCAACCACAATTTCGATTTCAAAAATGCCGCACTAATAAAAAGAGTGGACAATTTATTCAGAAGGAAGATTCTCGAGAGCGCCGCTATCCATTCCTACCAAAACATCAATTTGCGCCCCGGATTTTTCCCAATCTCACCATTGCTTGTGGAAACTATATTGAAACAAACTAAAATGCATGGTGGGAATTTCAAAGAAAACGGTTGATTTCCTTTTGTCATTCTAAAATCTCGTGCTTTTGCACTGCACGTGGCGGAGTTCTGGAACATACTAAACACACAGAATGGTCAATTTTCGAAGAAAACTAATAAATTCCCTTCATCTTAACGTCGCGTGACTTTGCAGTTACACATGAAGAAATTCTAAAAACTGAAATATTCCGTTAATTTTTTGAAATCATTTGTGAGCGTCTTTGTGGTTACCAACACTAATTTTGTTTATAGAGACGTAATTTAGAATAAAGCTCATTTCGTCTTTCAGCCTTGAAAAAGTTCATCACGGACGAAACGCGTAGGCGATTTAAAATACAGCTTTCCTCTTGTTTTTATTTTATTTAACCATATATATATATATATATATATATATATATATTAGATCCCCAAAAACGGAAGGGTAAATAGGTTAAATCACAAAAATCGGATTCTATTAATATTAATTTTATCAATATTAAAAATTATTGAATTATTAAATTTTTCTTCTGATCGTTGCTGATGAAGCGAAAATTTTATCATTGAAATACTTATACAACAGAATGTCAGTCAGTTAAGTGCCATACGTGATACACGCTTTGGGCGATCATGTCTTGAAAGAAACATGACTGACTGGACAGAAGATTATCCCGCAGTAGGTTGCCATTGCTTTCTGAGGTAGAGTGGTCGCCAGCCAAGGCTATAGAACCTAATCTGTCCTATTATTTAAGACACGACTGGTGGGAGGAGACGGATTAATACCTTTCCCAAGGGTATTTGTGCGTAAGTGAATGCAAGGAATTCAAGTAGAATTCGAACTTGTATATATATATATATATTACGGAGATTAACGAATTTTAACGAAACTTGGTTATAAACAAGCGACAATTTGAAATGATTTGTTTGAACATTATTTTTGATCGATACTCGTATATAAGTAGATATTCTGTTTTATTTTACGGAAATTAACAAAGATTAACGAAACTGGTTATAAACAACCGCCAATTTGAAATGATTTGTTTGAACATTATTTTTGATCGATACTCGTATTTAAGTAGATATTCTGTTTTATATTACGGAAATTAACGAAGATTAACGAAACTGGTTATAAACAAGCGACAATTTGAAATGATTTGTTTGAACATTATTTTTGATCGATACTCGTATTTAAGTAGATATTCTGTTTTATATTACGGAAATTAACGAAGATTAACGAAACTTGGTTATAAACAACCGACAATTTGAAATTAAGTGGTTTTGGCAGTGTAATTGGGTAGGACAATATAGCAAGCAGCCGCAATGGACCGGTACTCGTCGTAGTCCTATGCATCATGCCCGCCCCCGCCTTAATCTGTATTTATGACTGACACCAGCCAATCATATTACTGTGACGTGGAACCAAGTGATATTCATATTCATTAAATCAGAAAATCATTACATCAGAAAGTATTCGAACCGAAGACGGAAAATTTGAGACTGAGATTCGAACCTAGAAGTGGCTTTCCCTTATCTCCGCCCTAGTGGTTAAATCTGCCTCCCTAAGAAGTCCGTGGTGTCGTTTCTCTTTGAGAATATATCTTCCCCAGTTACAGAAAGAATCCTTGACTCGCAGTCCTCAGTTTGAGAAATCCAAGACTTGCTGTTTTCCCTCCGTGGAATTTGTCCTTGTCTGGGACATAGTAAATGAATCCGGCCAATTTGAATCTGACGACCTACATATGGCTTCTCCAGACACAGAAGTATTTCCATATTATATGTAAGAACCTTCCGTTTTTTGTTTCTCCTTACACTTTGCTTTGTCGTGTAGATATACGTGATATATTGTTCTCTAGTTGGGACATAGTAGATGAATTCGGCCAATTTGAATCTGGCGTCCTACACATGTCTACTCCAAACACAGAAGAATCTCCATATTATATATAAGAACCTTCCGTTTTTTGTTTTTTCTTACACTCTGCTTTGTCGTGTAGATAAATGTGATATATTGTTCTCTGCGTTGGACATAGTAGATGAATCCGGCCAATTTGAATCTGGCGTCTTACACATGGCTACTCCAGACACAGAAGTATCTCCATATTACATGTAAGATCCTTCCGTTTTTGTTTCTCCTTATGCTGTTTTCTCGTGTAGATAAATGTGATGTATTATTCTCTGCGTGGAACAAAGAATGTTTGTCATTTCTTTTTCCTCACAGTCATTCCGTTCCGTCCATGAAGTAAGGTTTTATAGATCTATGAAGAGGCAAGAGAGATTCCGGTGATAAACATTGTCTCGCGGAGCACAGTGAACCAACATTCTAGGCAGGAGACTCCTCAGTTGACTTGAGAAATAGTTCCAGTTAACATCTGCGCAAAAACGTTAGACGGAGAAGCCGAAATGAGATACTTGCTTGTCAATCTATTTTCTGACTTATTTTCTGAAATCTTTTTTAAGACACCTATTCATCTTACTCTTATCGGATCTTGTCAATTGTTAAATTCTTTTTATTAATTCTGTGATCGACGAGAGATTTCAGTTGTCTTAGTATAAAGCGTCAAATTTGCAGTATTATTTATCTGGTGACATTACACCTTTCTTAATAATCACTATATATATATATATATATATATATATATATATATATATATATATATATATATAAGTGATGATATAACGATTATTAAGAAAGGTGTAATAACACCAGAGAAATAATACTGCAAATTTGATGAATTATACTATATATATATATATATATATATATATATATATATATATATATATATATATATATATAATCTCTCACAAATCGTTCGTGTCTTTCTAATACCTTTGTCAAAAGAATGAATTCTCGATGTTATCTCTAAATATACATATTTGGGAAACTCACCATGGTATAATGGTTTACCAAGACTGGTTACTAGAACCTATTACAACTGAGTAGCTACACAGAGATCCGAAGGCGAATTGATGTGGCGAAGGACGCGTCCCAGAAGCTGAGTAGAGTATTAAGAAACAGGAAATTTCACGAGAAAGAAAGAAGAGAGTACTAGATTGCTACATGATGTCAGTTCTTTATTCTGGCAGTGAATGATGGATCAAAGATAAAGGAAAAACTTGAAGCAGCCGAAATGTGGTTCTACAGAAGGATACTGCGGATATCATAGACCAATTATCTGAGCAATGATAAGATTTTGGAAAGGAAATTCAAATTGGGCATCAAGAAGAGACAACTGAAATTCCTGGAATATGCGACGAGGAAGAAAGGCTTGGAGAACCTGATACTAACAGACTAGATAGAGGGAAAAACAAACAGAGGAAAGCAGCGGATAACATATTTGAAAGGCCTGATGAGGTGGATGAGGAAAGGGAGTTTCGTGGTGTAACAGGAGAAAGCGTGCTAAGAGCCACCAGGGATAGGGAGACGTGGAAGGCCATGATCGCCTACGTTCTGAAAGAACAGGGCACATAGAAAAGAAGAAGAAGAAGAAGAAGTGAGTTCAAAACCATTGTGTACCAAGTACTTTCGGTCTTTGGCCACATGTAAGCGCATAATATTCTAATATTTATATATCTATCCCAAACATTAAATATCTATCTATCCCATTTTTTTAATTTTTTTATCTATCTATCTATCTATCTATCTATCTATCTATCTATCTATCTATCTATCTATCTATCTATCTATCTCGGTCTGTTTATTATCTATCTATCTATCTATCTATCTATCTATCTATCTATCTATCTATCTATCTATCTATCTCGGTCTGTTTATTATCTATCTATCTATCTATCTATCTATCTATCTATCTATCTATCTATCTGTCTGTCTGTCTCGGTTTGTTCATTATCTATCTATCTATCTATCTATCTATCTATCTATCTATCTATCTATTTCTTCATCTCTTTCTTCGACACCATTAATCATGAATCCTATTGACGACGCGTGCTGGGGAGTGATGGAGAAGGGTGTTCCGGCTGACAAAGCGGAGTCAGACGAAGACCAGGTGGAATTTTTGGTGTTCGAGATGGCCGTCCAAATGCCGACAAAATGTCAAACCGTAAACATGCAAAGGTCAGATGTCAAAATGCGAATTTAACAAACGCATAGCCTAGGAGATTTCTCTTGCATTTGAATATTCCTTGTGAATTAGATCTATACAAACGTAAGTAAATATTTCGTATCTTAGAGCACTTAAATGTATACCTCATATCTATCTATCTATCTATATATGCGACTTTAATGTATACATTATGTATGTATATATGGGGGTGTGCGTCTGCGCGTGAATGTTAGTGGGTGTGTGACTTTGTAGTTCGTATATTACTCTAAATGCTGACACGCACAGACGCGTATATATATATATATATATATATATAGCATATATATATAGTATATATATATACTATATATACACTACATATATAGTATATATTTATGTAGTATATATATACTATATATATATTTATATATATATATATATATATATATACATTATAGATATTTTTATTTATATATATATTATAAATTATAATTTAGATCATGCACAAATTTCAAACAACTAGAAAGTGTACATTTGGTTTCGACATTGAAAGTACAATGTTTCATCAGTTACTAAACTCTCTTTTTTGAAGGGAGATGGAAAATTCGCTTCCTTATAATGGTAAATTTTTGTCTGCGGCGTACCAAATTCGCAAGTAAAAAGTAGGAAACAAAGAGAAAATATTGCAAAAGAAAATAGGAAAGGGGAAGAGAAACCCAATCTCTCTACTCAAGGACACGCGTGGATATAGACGTTGGTATCAGGCAAGAGCAGTGGTGAACAAATAACTTATTGAGTTAAGTTAAATAGAGATAATTAGATGGCTACCAGAAGAGGCATCGCCCATGGAATATGAGTGATATTTCCCAGTGAACGTAATAAAGGGTTAGGTCTGAAATTCATAGCACCTGAAGAAGGCAGAATCGTACAATAGCTGAAACGCCGCAATGATAGCAATAAAAATGAGGACAACAGTCCAAACAATGTAAATAGTGTAAATAATTACAATACCTCATCTCAGAAATATAGACAGATATTGAAGGTGAATATGGCAACAAAGATGAGGACAACAGTCCAAACAATGTAAATAGTGTAAATAATTACAATACCTCATCTCAGAAATATAGTCAGATATTGAAGGTGAATATGGCAACAAAGATGAGGACAACAGTCCAAACAATGTAAATAGAGTAAATAATTACAATACCTCATCTCAGAAATATAGACAGATATTGAAGGTGAATATGGCAACAAAGATGAGGACAACAGTCCAAACAATGTAAATAGTGTAAATAATTACAATACCTCATCTCAGAAATATAGTCAGATATTGAAGGTGAATATGGCAACAAAGATGAGGACAACAGTCCAAACAATGTAAATAGTGTAAATAATTACAATACCTCATCTCAGAAATATAGACAGATATTGAAGGTGAATATGGCAACAAAGGTGAGGACAACAGTCCAAACAATGTAAATAGTGTAAATAATTACAATACCTCATCTCAGAAATATAGACAGATATTGAAGGTGAATATGGCAACAAAGATGAGGACAACAGTCCAAACAATGTAAATAGTGTAAATAATTACAATACCTCATCTCAGAAATATAGACAGATATTGAAGGTGAATATGGCAACAAAGATGAGGACAACAGTCCAAACAATGTAAATAGTGTAAATAATTACAATACCTCATCTCAGAAATATAGACAGATGTTGAAGGTGAATATGGCAACAAAGGTGAGGACAACAGTCCAAACAATGTAAATAGTGTAAATAATTACAATACCTCATCTCAGAAATATAGACAGATGTTGAAGGTGAATATGGCAACAAAGATGAGGACAACAGTCCAAACAATGTAAATAGTGTAAATAATTACAATACCTCATCTCAGAAATATAGACAGATATTGAAGGTGAATATGGCAACAAAGGTGAGGACAACAGTCCAAACAATGTAAATAGTGTAAATAATTACAATACCTCATCTCAGAAATATAGACAGATATTGAAGGTGAATATGGCAACAAAGATGAGGACAACAGTCCAAACAATGTAAATAGTGTAAATAATTACAATACCTCATCTCAGAAATATAGACAGATATTGAAGGTGAATATGGCAACAAAGATGAGGACAACAGTCCAAACAATGTAAATAGTGTAAATAATTACAATACCTCGTCTCAAAAATATAGACAGATGTTGAAGGTGAATATGGCAACAAAGGTGAGGACAACAGTCCAAACAATGTAAATAGTGTAAATAATTACAATACCTCATCTCAGAAATATAGACAGATATTGAAGGTGAATATGGCAACAAAGATGAGGACAACAGTCCAAACAATGTAAATAGTGTAAATAATTGCAATACCTCATCTCAGAAATATAGACAGATGTTGAAGGTGAATATGGCAACAAAGATGAGGACAACAGTCCAAAAAATGTAAATAGTGTAAATAATTACAATACCTCATCTCAGAAATATAGACAGATATTGAAGGTGAATATGGCAACAAAGGTGAGGACAACAGTCCAAACAATGTAAATAGTGTAAATAATTACAATACCTCATCTCAGAAATATAGACAGATATTGAAGGTGAATATGGCAACAAAGGTGAGGACAACAGTCAAAAAAATGTCAATAGTGTAAATAATTACAATACCATATTCTCAGAAATATAGACAGATATTGAAGGTGAATATGGCAACAAAGATGAGGACAACAGTCCAAACAATGTAAATAGTGTAAATAATTACAATACCTCATCTCAGAAATATAGACAGATATTGAAGGTGAATATGGCAACAAAGATGAGGTACAACAGTCCAAACAATGTAAATAGTGTAAATAATTACAATACCTCATCTCAGAAATATAGACAGATGTTGAAGGTGAATATGGCAACAAAGATGAGGACAACAGTCCAAACAATGTAAATAGTGTAAATAATTACAATACCTCATCTCAGAAATATATAGATATTGAAGGTGAATATGGCAACAAAGATGAGGACAACAGTCCAAAAAATGTAAATAGTGTAAATAATACAATTGTTCCTCATCTCAGAAATATAGACAGATATTGAAGGTGAATATGGTAACAAAGATGAGGACAACAGTCCAAACAATGTAAATAGTGTAAATAATTACAATACCTCATCTCAGAAATATATGGACAGAGATGCTACGAATATGGCAACAAAGATGAGGACAACAGTCCGAACAATGTAAATCGTGTAAATAATTACAATACCTCATCCCAGAAATATAGACAGATATTGAAGGTGAATATGCCAACAAAGATGAGGACAACAGTCCAAACAATGTAAATAGTGTAAATAATTAAATATTCATCTCAGAATATAGACAGATGTTGAAGGGGAATATGGCAACAAAGATGAGGACAACAGTCCAAACAATGTAAATAGTGTAAATACTACAATACCTCATCTCAGAAATATGGTCAGATGTTGGACAGTGAATATGGCAACAAAGATGAGGACAACAGTCCAAACAATGTAAATAGAGTAAATAATTACAATACCTCATCTCAGAAATATAGACAGATATTGAAGGTGAATATGCCAACAAAGATGAGGACAACAGTCCAAACAATGTAAATAGTGTAAATAATTGCAATACCTCATCTCAGAAATATAGACAGATGTTGAAGGTGAATATGGCAACAAAGATGAGGACAACAGTCCAAACAATGTAAATAGTGTAAATAATTTCAAATACCTCATCTCAGAAATATAGACAGATGTTGAAGGTGAATATGGTACAAAGATGAGGACAACAGTCCGAATAATGGTAAATCGTGTAAATAATTACAATACCTCATCTCAGAGAAATATAGTCAGATATTGAAGGTGAATATGGCAACAAAGATGAGGACAACAGTCCAAACAATGTAAATAGTGTAAATAATTACAATACCTCATCTCAGAAATATAGACAGATATTGAAGGTGAATATGGCAACAAAGATGAGGACAACAGTCCGAACAATGTAAATAGTGTAAATAATTACAATACCTCATCTCAGAAATATAGACAGATATTGAAGGTGAATATGGCAACAAAGGTGAGGAAAACAGTCCAAACAATGTCAATAGTGTAAATAATTGCAATACCTCATCTCAGAAATATAGACAGATGTTGAAGGTGAATATGGCAACAAAGATGAGGACAACAGTCCAAACAATGTACAAATAGTGTAAATAATTACAATACCATCAGAAATATAGACAGATATTGTATGTGAATATGCACAAAGACGAGGACAACAGTCCAAACAATGTAAATATAAATATCATAACACTTCATCTCAGAAATATAGACAGATATTGAAGGTGAATATGGCAACAAAGATGAGGACAACAGTCCAAACAATGTAAATAGTGTAAATAATTACAATACCTCTGTTCTAGAAATATAGTCAGATATTGAAGGTGAATATGGCAACAAAGATGAGGACAACAGTCCAAACAATGTAAATAGTGTAAATAATTACAATACCTCATCTCAGAAATATAATGGGATATTGAAGGTGAATATGGCAACAAAGATGAGGACAACAGTCCAAACAATGTAAATAGTATAAATAATTACAATACCTCATCTCAGAAATATAGTCAGATATTGAAGGTGAATATGGCAACAAAGATGAGGACAACAGTCCAAACAATGTAATATAAATAATTGCAATACCTCATCTCAGAAATATAGTCAGATATTGGAAGGTGAATATGGCAACAAAGATGAGGACAGTCAATTCAATATCAATGTAATAGTAAATAATTACAATACCTCATCTCAGAAATATAGACAGATATTGAAGGTGAATATGGCAACAAAGGTGAGGACAACAGTCCAAACAATGTAAATAGTGTAAATAATTACAATACCTCATCTCAGAAATATAGACAGATATTGAAGGTGAATATGGCAACAAAGGTGAGGACAACAGTCCAAACAATGTCAATAGTGTAAATAATTGCAATACCTCATCTCAGAAATATAGACAGATGTTGAAGGTAGAATATGGCAACAAACATGAGGACAACAGTCCAAACAATGTAAATAGTGTAAATAATTACAATAATTTCATCTCAGAAATATAGACAGATATTGAAGGTGAATATGGCAACAAAGGTGAGGACAATAAATCCAACAATGTAAATAGTGTAAATATTTACAATACCTCATCTCAGAAATATAGACAGATATTAAATATGAATATGGCAATAAAGATGAGGACAACAGTCCAAACAAATGTAAATAGTGTAAATAATTACAATACCTCATCTCAGGAAATATAGACAGATATTGAAGGTGAATATATAACAAAGATGAGGACAACAGTCCAAACAATGTAAATAGTGTAAATAATTACAATACTCATCTCAGAAATATAGACAGATGTTGAAGGTGAATATGGCAAAAAAAGTGAGGACAACAGTCCAAACAATGTAAATAGTGTAAATAATTACAATACCATATCTCAGAAATAGGCATTTATTATTAGTGAATATGGCAACAAAGAGGACAACAGTCCAAACAATGTAAATAGTGTAAATAATTGCAATAATTTTTTATCTCAGAAATATAGACAGATGTTGAAGGTGAATATGGCAACAAAGATGAGGATAACAGTCCAAACCAGTATAAATAGTGTAAATAATTACAATACCTCATCTCAGAAATATAGACAGATATTGAAGGTGAATATGGCAACAAAGGTGAGGACAACAGTCCAAACAATGTAAATAGTGTAAATAATTACAATACCTCATATCTCAGAAATATAGACAGATATTGGAAGGTGAATATGGCAACAAAGGTGAGGACAAATAGTCCAAACAATGTCAATAGTGTAAATAATTACAATACCCATCTCAGAAATATAGACAGATATTGAAGGTGAATATGGCAACAAAGATGAGGACAACAGTCCAAACAATGTAAATAGTGTAAATAATTACAATACCTCATCTCAGAAATATAGCAGATATTGAAGGTGAATATGGCAACAAAGATGAGGACAACAGTCCAAACAATGTAAATAGTGTAAATAATTACAATACCTCATCTCAGAAATATAGACAGATGTTGAAGGTGAATATGGCAACAAAGATGAGGACAACAGTCCAAACAATGTAAATAGTAAATAATTACAATACCTCATCTCAGAAATATAGACAGATATTGAAGGTGAATATGGCAACAAAGATGAGGACAACAGTCCAAAAATGTAAATAGTGTAAATAATTACAAAAACCTCATCTCAGAAATATAGACAGATGTTGAAGGTGAATATAAAGCAACAAAGATGAGGACAACAGTCCGAACAATGTAAATCGTGTAAATAATTACAATAATTTCATCCCTGTAGAAATATAGACAGATATTGAAGGTGAATATGCTAACAAAGATGAGGACAAATAAACCAAACAATGTAAATAGTGTAAATAATTGCAATACCTCATCTCAGAAATATAGACAGATGTTGAAGGTGAATATGGCAACAAAGATGAGGACAACAGTCCAAACAATGTAAATAGTGTAAATACTGCAAATATCTTCATCTCAGAAATATAGACAGATGTTGAAGGTGAATATGGCAACAAAGATGAGGACAACAGTCCGAACAATGTAAAATCGTAGAAATAATTACAATACCTCATCCCAGAAATATAGACAGATATTGAAGGTGAATATGGCAACAAAGATGAGGACAACAGTCCAAACAATGTAAATAGTGTAAACAATTACAATAATTTCATCTGTGAAATATAGACAGATGGGCTGAAGGTGAATATGGCAACAAAGATGAGGACAACAACAATGTAAATAGTGTAAATAATTACAATTTCATTCAGAAATATAGACAGATATTGAAGGTGAATATGCCAACAAAGATGAGGACAACAGTCCAAACAATGTAAATAGTGTAAATAATTACAATACCTCATCTCAGAAATATAGACAGATATTGAAGGTGAATATGGCAACAAAGATGAGGACAACAGTCCAAACAATGTAAATAGTGTAAATAATTACAATACCTCATCTCAGAAATATAGTCAGATATTGAAGGTGAATATGGCAACAAAGATGAGGACAACAGTCCCAAACAATGTAAATAGAGTAAATAATTACAATACCTCATCTCAGAAATATAGACAGATATTGAAGGTGAATATGGCAACAAAGATGAGGACAACAGTCCAAATAATGTAAATAGTGTAAATAATTACAATACCTCATCTCAGAAATATAGTCAGATATTGAAGGTGAATATGGCAACAAAGATGAGGACAACAGTCCAAACAATGTAAATAGTGTAAATAATTACAATACCTCATCTCAGAAATATAGACAGATATTGAAGGTGAATATGGCAACAAAGATGAGGACAACAGTCCGAACAATGTAAATAGTGTAAATAATTACAATACCTCATCTCAGAAATATAGACAGATATTGAAGGTGTATATGGCAACAAAGGTGAGGACAACAGTCCAAACAATGTAAATAGTGTAAATAATTACAATACCTCATCTCAGAAATATAGACAGATATTGAAGGTGAATATGGCAACAAAGGTGAGGACAACAGTCCAAACAATGTCAATAGTGTAAATAATTGCAATACCTCATCTCAGAAATATAGACAGATGTTGAAGGTGAATATGGCAACAAAGATGAGGACAACAGTCCAAACAATGTAAATAGTGTAAATAATTACAATACCTCATCTCAGAAATATAGACAGATATTGAAGGTGAATATGGCAACAAAGATGAGGACAACAGTCCAAACAATGTAAATAGAGTAAATAATTACAATACCTCATCTCAGAAATATAGACAGATATTGAAGGTGAATAGGGCAACAAAGATGAGGACAACAGTCCAAACAATGTAAATAGTGTAAATAATTACAATACCTCATCTCAGAAATATAGACAGATGTTGAAGGTGAATATGGCAACAAAGATGAGGACAACAGTCCAAACAATGTAAATAGTGTAAATAATTACAATACCTCATCTCAGAAATATAGACAGATATTGAAGGTGAATATGGCAACAAAGTTGAGGACAACAGTCCAAACAATGTAAATAGTGTAAATAATTACAATACCTCATCTCAGAAATATAGACAGATATTGAAGGTGAATATGGCAACAAAGATGAGGACAACAGTCCAAACAATGTAAATAGTGTAAATAATTACAATACCTCATCTCAGAAATATAGACAGATATTGAAGGTGAATATGGCAACAAAGGTGAGGACAACAGTCCAAACAATGTAAATAGTGTAATTAATTACAATACCTCATCTCAGAAATATAGACAGATATTGAAGGTGAATATGGCAACAAAGGTGAGGACAACAGTCAAAAAAATGTCAATAGTGTAAATAATTACAATACCTCATCTCAGAAATATAGACAGATATTGGTGAATATGGCAACAAAGATGAGGACAACAGTCCAAACAATGTAAATAGTGTAAATAATTACAATACCTCATCTCAGAAATATAGACAGATATTGAAGGTGAATATGGCAACAAAGATGAGGACAACAGTCCAAACAATGTAAATAGTGTAAATAATTACAATACCTCATCTCAGAAATATAGACAGATGTTGAAGGTGAATATGGCAACAAAGATGAGGACAACAGTCCAAACAATGTAAATAGTGTAAATAATTACAATACCTCATCTCAGAAATATAGACAGATATTGAGGTGAATATGGCAACAAAGATGAGGACAACAGTCCAAAAAATGTAAATAGTGTAAATAATTACATTGTACCTCATCTCAGAAATATAGACAGATGTTGAAGGTGAATATGGCAACAAAGATGAGGACAACAGTCAAGACAATGTAAATCGTGTAAATAATTACAATACCTCATCCCAGAAATATAGACAGATATTGAAGGTGAATATGCCAACAAAGATGAGGACAACAGTCCAAACAATGTAAATAGTGTAAATAATTGCAATATCTCATCTCAGAAATATAGACAGATGTTGAAGGTGAATATGGCAACAAAGATGAGGACAACAGTCAAACAATGTAAATAGTGCTTAAATAATTACAATACTTTACTCATCTCAGAAATATAGACAGATGTTGAAGGTGAATATGGCAACAAAGATGAGGACAACAGTCCAAATAATGTAAATCGTGTAAATAATTACAATACCTCATCCCAGAAATATAGACAGATATTGAAAGGTGAATATGCCAACAAAGATGAGGACAACAGTCCAAACAATGTAAATAGTGTAAATAATGGCAATACCTCATCTCAGAAATATAGACAGATGTTGAAGGTGAATATGGCAACAAAGATGAGGACAACAGTCCAAACAATGTAAATAGTGTAAATAATTACAATACCTCATCTCAGAAATATAGACAGATGTTGAAGGTGAATATGGCAACAAAGATGAGGACAACAGTCAGACAATGTAAATCGTGTAAATAATTACAATACCTCATCTCAGAAATATAGTCAACTATTGAAGGTGAATATGGCAACAAAGATGAGGACAACAGTCCAAACAATGTAAATAGTGTAAATAATTACAATACCTCATCTCAGAAATATAGACATATATTGAAGGTGAATATAGCAACAAAGATGAGGACAACAGTCCGAACAATGTAAATAGTGTAAATAATTACAATACCTCATCTCAGAAATATAGACAGATATTGAAGGTGAATATGGCAACAAAGGTGAGGACAACAGTCCAAACAATGTAAATAGTGTAAATAATTACAATACCTCATCTCAGAAATATAGACAGATATTGAAGGTGAATATGGCAACAAAGGTGAGGACAACAGTCCAAACAATGTCAATAGTGTAAATAATTGCAATACCTCATCTCAGAAATATAGACAGATGTTGAAGGTGAATATGGCAACAAAGATGAGGACAACTTGATCCAAACAATGTAAATAGTGTAAATAATTACAATACCTCATCTCAGAAATATAGACAGATATTGAAGGTGAATATGGCAACAAAGATGAGGACAACAGTCAAAAACAATGTAAATAGAGTAAATAATTACAATGCCTCATCTCAGAAATATAGACAGATATTGAAGGTGAATATGGCAACAAAGATGAGGACAACAGTCCAAACAATGTAAATAGTGTAAATAATTACAATACCTCATCTCAGAAATATAGTCAGATATTGAAGGTGAATATGGCAACAAAGATGAGGACAACAGTCCAAACAATGTAAATGGTGTAAATAATTACAATACCTCATCTCAGAAATATAGACAGATATTGAAGGTGAATATGGCAACAAAGGTGAGGACAACAGTCCAAACAATGTCAATAGTGTAAATAATTGCAATACCTCATCTCAGAAATATAGACAGATGTTTTGAAAGGTGAATATGGCAACAAAGATGAGGACAACTTAGTCCAAACAATGTAAATAGTGTAAATAATTACAATACCTCATCTCAGAAATATAGACAGATATTGAAGGTAGAATATGGCAACAAAGATGAGGACAACAGTCCAAACAATGTAAATAGAGTAAATAATTACAATACCTCATCTCAGAAATATAGACAGATATTGAAGGTGAATAGGGCAACAAAGATGAGGACAACAGTCCAAACAATGTAAATAGTGTAAATAATTACAATACCTCATCTCAGAAATATAGACAGATGTTGAAGGTGAATATGGCAACAAAGATGAGGACAACAGTCCAAACAATGTAAATAGTATGAAAATAATTACAATACCTCATCTCAGAAATATAGACAGATATTGAAGGTGAATATGGCAACAAAGGTGAGGACAACAGTCCAAACAATGTAAATAGTGTAAATAATTACAATACCTCATCTCAGAAATATAGACAGATATTGAAGGTGAATATGGCAACAAAGATGAGGACAACAGTCCAAACAATGTAAATATTGTAAATAATTACAATACCTCATCTCAGAAATATAGACAGATATTGAAGGTGAATATGGCAACAAAGATGAGGACAACAGTCCAAACAATGTAAATAGTGTAAATAATTACAATACCTCATCTCAGAAATATAGACAGATGTTGAAGGTGAATATGGCAACAAAGGTGAGGACAACAGTCCAAACAATGTAATCAGTGTAAATAATTACAATACCTCATCTCCAAATATAGACAGATATTGAAGGTGAATATGGCAACAAAGATGAGGACAACAGTCCAAACAATGTAAATAGTGTAAATAATTGCAATACCTCATCTCAGAAATATAGACAGATGTTGAAGGTGAATATGGCAACAAAGATGAGGACAACAGTCCAAAACAATGTAAATAGTGTAAATAATTACAATACCTCATCTCAGAAATATAGACAGATATTGAAGGTGAATATGGCAACAAAGGTGAGGACAACAGTCCAAATAATGTAAATAGTGTAAATAATTACAATACCTCATCTCAGAAATATAGACAGATATTGAAGGTGAATATGGCAACAAAGGTGAGGACAACAGTCAAAACAATGTCAATAGTGTAAATAATTACAATACCTCATCTCAAGAAATAAGACAGATATTGAAGGTGAATATGGCAACAAAGATGAGGACAACAGTCCAAACAATGTAAATAATGTAAATAATTACAATACCTCATCTCAGAAATATAGACAGATATTGAAGGTGAATATGGCAACAAAGATGAGGACAACAGTCCAAACAATGTAAATAGTGTAAATAATTACAATACCTCATCTCAGAAATATAGACAGATGTTGAAGGTGAATATGGCAACAAAGATGAGGACAACAGTCCAAACAATGTAAATAGTGTAAATAATTACAATACCTCATCTCAGAAATATAGACAGATATTGAAGGTGAATATGGCAACAAAGATGAGGACAACAGTCCAAAAAATGTAAATAGTGTAAAAATAATTACAATACCTCATCTCAGAAATATAGACAGATGTTGAAGGTGAATATGGCAACAAAGATGAGGACAACAGTCCGAACAATGTAAATCGTGTAAATAATTACAATACCTCATCCCAGAAATATAGACAGATGTTGAAGGTGAATATGGCAACAAAGATGAGGACAACAGTCCAAACAATGTAAATAGTGTAAATAATTACAATACCTCATCTCAGAAATATAGACAGATGTTGAAGGTGAATATGGCAACAAAGATGAGGACAACAGTCCAAACAATGTAAATAGTGTAAATAATTACAATACCTCATCTCAGAAATATAGACAGATGTTGAAGGTGAATATGGCAACAAAGATGAGGACAACAATCCATAATGTAAATCGTGTAAATAATTACAATACCTCATCTCAGAAATTTAGTCAGATATTGAGGTGAATATGGCAACAAAGATGAGGACAACAGTCCAAACAATGTAAATAGTGTAAATAATTACAATACCTCATCTCAGAAATATAGACAGATATTGAAGGTGAATATGGCAACAAAGATGAGGACAACAGTCCGAACAATGTAAATAGTGTAAATAATTACAATACCTCATCTCAGAAATATAGACAGATATTGAAGGTGAATATGGCAACAAAGGTGAGGACAACAGTCAAAACAATGTCAATAGTGTAAATAATTACAATACCTCATCTCAGAAATATAGACAGATATTGAAGGTGAATAGGGCAACAAAGATGAGGACAACAGTCCAAACAATGTAAATAGTGTAAATAATTACAATACCTCATCTCAGAAATATAGACAGATGTTGAAGGTGAATATGGCAACAAAGATGAGGACAACAGTCCAAACAATGTAAATAGTGTAAATAATTACAATACCTCATCTCAGAAATATAGACAGATATTGAAGGTGAATATGGCAACAAAGGTGAGGACAACAGTCCAAACAATGTAAATAGTGTAAATAATTACAATACCTCATCTCAGAAATATAGACAGATATTGAAGGTGAATATGGCAACAAAGATGAGGACAACAGTCCAAACAATGTAAATATTGTAAATAATTACAATACCTCATCTCAGAAATATAGACAGATATTGAAGGTGAATATGGCAACAAAGATGAGGACAACAGTCCAAACAATGTAAATAGTGTAAATAATTACAATACCTCATCTCAGAAATATAGACAGATGTTGAAGGTGAATATGGCAACAAAGGTGAGGACAACAGTCCAAACAATGTAAATAGTGTAAATAATTACAATACCTCATCTCAGAAATATAGACAGATATTGAAGGTGAATATGGCAACAAAGATGAGGACAACAGTCCAAACAATGTAAATAGTGTAAATAATTGCAATACCTCATCTCAAATATAGACAGATGTTGAAGGTGAATATGGCAACAAAGATGAGGACAACAGTCCAAACAATGTAAATAGTGTAAATAATTACAATACCTCATCTCAGAAATATAGACAGATATTGAAGGTGAATGTGGCAACAAAGGTGAGGACAACAGTCCAAATAATGTAAATAGTGTAAATAATTACAATACCTCATCTCAGAAATATAGACAGATATTGAAGGTGAATATGGCAACAAAGGTGAGGACAACAGTCAAAACAATGTCAATAGTGTAAATAATTACAGCCTCATCTCAGAAATATAGACAGATATTGAAGGTGAATATGGCAACAAAGATGAGGACAACAGTCCAAACAATGTAAATAATGTAAATAATTACAATACCTCATCTCAGAAATATAGACAGATATTGAAGGTGAATATGGCAACAAAGGTGAGGACAACAGTCCAAACAATGTAAATAGTGTAAATAATTAAAATACCTCATCTCAGAAATATAGACAGATATTGAAGGTGAATATGGCAACAAAGGTGAGGACAACAGTCCAAACAATGTCAATAGTGTAAATAATTGCAATACCTCATCTCAGAAATATAGACAGATGTTGAAGGTGAATATGGCAACAAAGATGAGGACAACGAAGTCCAAACAATGTAAATAGTGTAAATAATTACAATACCTCATCTCAGAAATATAGACAGATATTGAAGGTGAATATGGCAACAAAGATGAGGACAACAGTCCAAACAATGTAAATAGAGTAAATAATTACAATACCTCATCTCAGAAATATAGACAGATATTGAAGGGTGAATATGGCAACAAAGATGAGGACAACAGTCCAAACAATGTAAATAGTGTAAATAATTACAATACCTCATCTCAAAAATATAGTCAGATATTGAAGGTGAATATGGCAACAAAGATGAGGACAACGGTCAAACAATGTAAATAGTGTAAATAATTACAATACCTCATCTCAGAAATATAGACAGATATTGAAGGTGAATATGGCAACAAAGATGAGGACAACAGTCCAAACAATGTAAATAGTGTAAATAATTACAATACCTCATCTCAGAAATATAGTCAGATATTGAAGGTGAATATGGCAACAAAGATGAGGACAACAGTCCAAACAATGTAAATAGTGTAAATAATTACAATACCTCATCTCAGAAATATAGTCAGATATTGAAGGTGAATATGGCAACAAAGATGAGGACAACAGTCCGAACAATGTAAATAGTGTAAATAATTACAATACCTCATCTCAGAAATATAGACTTGAATGTTAGAGGTGAATATGGCAACAAAGGTGAGGACAACAGTCCAAACAATGTAAATAGTGTAAATAATTACAATACCTCATCTCAGAAATATAGACAGATATTGAAGGTGAATATGGCAACAAAGGTGAGGACAACAGTCCAAACAATGTCAATAGTGTAAATAATTGCAATACCTCATCTCAGAAATATAGACAGATGTTGAAGGTGAATATGGCAACAAAGATGAGGACAACAGTCCAAACAATGTAAATAGTGTAAATATTACAATACCTCATCTCAGAAATATAGACAGATATTGAAGGTGAATATGGCAACAAAGGTGAGGACAACAGTCCAAACAATGTAAATAGTGTAAATATTTACAATACCTCATCTCAGAAATATAGACAGATATTGAAGGTGAATATGGCAACAAAGATGAGGACAACAGTCCAAACAATGTAAATAGTGTAATATTCATACCTCATCTCAGAAATATGAACAGATATTGAAGGTGAATATGGCAACAAAGATGAGGATTGTAGTCAAACAATGTAAATAGTGTAAATAATTACAATACCTCATCAGAAATATAGACAGATGTTGAAGGTGAATATGGCAACAAAGGTGAGGACAACAGTCCAAACAATGTAAATAGTGTAAATAATTACAATACCTCATCTCAGAAATATAGACAGATATTGAAGGTGAATATAGCAACAAAGATGAGGACAATAACAGTCCAAACAATGTAAATAGTGTAAATAATTGCAATACCTCATCTCAGAAATATAGACAGATGTTGAAGGTGAATATGGCAACAAAGATGAGGACAACAGTCCAAACAATGTAAATAGTGTAAATAATTACAATACCTCATCTCAGAAATATAGACAGATATTGGTGAATATGGCAACAAAGGTGAGGACAACAGTCCAAACAATGTAAATAGTGTAAATAATTACAATACCTCATCTCAGAAATATAGACAGATATTGAAGGTGAATATGGCAACAAAGGTGAGGACAACAGTCCAAACAATGTCAATAGTGTAAATAATTACAATACCTCATCTCAGAAATATAGACAGATATTGAAGGTGAATATGGCAACAAAGATGAGGACAACAGTCCAAACAAACAATGTAAATAGTGTAAATAATTACAATACCTCATCTCAGAAATATAGACAGATATTGAAGGTGAATATGCTTAGCAAAGATGAGGACAACAGTCCAAACAATGTAAATCGTGTAAATAATTACAATACCTCATCTCAGAAATATAGACAGATGTTGAAGGTGAATATGGCAACAAAGATGAGGACAACAGTCCAAACAATGTAAATAGTGTAAATAATTACAATACCTCATCTCAGAAATATAGACAGATATTGAAGGTGAATATGGCAACAAAGATGAGGACAACAGTCCAAAAAATGTAAATAGTGTAAATAATTACAATACCTCATCAGAAATATAGACAGATGTTGAAAGTGAATAACAACAAAGATGAGGACAACAGTCCGAACAATGTAAATCGTGTAAATAATTACAATACCTCATCCCAGAAATATAGACAGATATTGAAGGTGAATATGCCAACAAAGATGAGGACAACAGTCCAAACAATGTAATAGTGTAAATAATTGCAATACCTCATCTCTGAAATATAGACAGATGTTGAAGGTGAATATGGCAACAAAGATGAGACAACAGTCCAAACAATGTAAATAGTGTAAATAATTACAATACCTCATCTCAGAAATATAGACAGATGTTGAAAGGTGTAGAATATGGCAACAAAGATGAGGACAACAGTCCGAACAATGTAAATCGTGTAAATAATTACAATGCCTCATCCCAGAAATATAGACAGATATTGAAGGTGAATATGCCAACAAAGATGAGGACAACAGTCCAAACAATGTAAATAGTGTAAATAATGGCAATACCTCATCTCAGAAATATATAGACAGATGTTGAAGGTGAATATGGCAACAAAGATGAGGACAACAGTCCAAACAATGTAAATAGTGTAAATAATTACAATACCTCATCTCAGAAATATAGACAGATGTTGAAGGTGAATATGGCAACAAAGATGAGGATAACAGTCGAACAATGTAAATCGTGTAAATAGTCACAATACCTCATCTCAGAAATATAGTCAGCTATTGAAAGGAGTGGTGTGGCAACAAAGATGAGGACAACAGTCTAAACAATGTAAATAGTGTAAATAATTACAATACCTCATCTCTCAGAAATATAGACATATATTGAAGGTGAATATGGCAACAAAGATGAGGACAACAGTCCGAACAATGTAAATAGTGTAAATAATTACAATACCTCATCTCAGAAATATAGACAGATATTGAAGGTGAATATGGCAACAAAGGTGAGGACAACAGTCCAAACAATGTAAATAGTGTAAATAATTACAATACCTCATCTCAGAAATATAGACAGATATTGAAGGTGAATATGGCAACAAAGGTGAGGAGACAACAGTCCAAACAATGTCAATAGTGTAAATAATTGCAATACCTCATCTCAGAAATATAGACAGATGTTGAAGGTGAATATGGCAACAAAGATGAGGACAACAGTCCAAACAATGTAAATAGTGTAAATAATTACAATACCTCATCTCAGAAATATAGTAGATATTGAAGGTGAATATGGCAACAAAGATGAGGACAACAGTCCAAACAATGTAAATAGAGTAAATAATTACAATACCTCATCTCAGAAATATAGACAGATATTGAAATTGAATATGGCAACAAAGATGAGGACAACAGTCCAAACAATGTAAATAGTGTAAATAATTACAATACCTCATCTCAGAAATATAGTCAGATATTGAAGGTGAATATGGCAACAAAGATGAGACAACAGTCCAAACAATGTAAATAGTGTAATAATTACAATACCTCAATCTCAGAAATATAGACAGATATTGAAGGTGAATATGGCAACAAAGGTGAGGACAACAGTCAAACAATGTCAATAGTGTAAATAATTGCAATACCTCATCTCAGAAATATAGACAGATGTTGAAGGTGAATATGGCAACAAGAAGATGAGGACAACAGTCCAAACAATGTAAATAGAGTAAATAATTACAATACCTCATCTCCAAATATAGACAGATATTGAAGGTGAATATGGCAACAAAGATGAGGACAACAGTCCAAACAATGTAAATAGAGTAGTAAATAATTACAATACCTCATCTCAGAAATATAGACAGATATTGAAGGTGAATAGGGCAACAAAGATGAGGACAACAGTCCAAACAATGTAAATAGTGTAAATAATTACAATACCTCATCTCAGAAATATAGACAGATGTTGAAGGTGAATATGGCAACAAAGATGAGGACAACAGTCCAAACAATGTATCAGTATAAATAATTACAATACCTCATCTCAGAAATATAGACAGATATTGAAGGTGAATATGGCAACAAAGGTGAGGACAACAGTCCAAACAATGTAAATAGTGTAATAATTACAATACCTCATCTCAGAAATATGAACCCAGACAGATATTGAAGGTGAATATGGCAACAAAGATGAGGACAACAGTCCAAACAATGTAAATATTGTAAATAATTACAATACCTCATCTCAAAGAAATATAGACAGATATTGAAGGTGAATATGGCAACAAAGATGAGGACAACAGTCCAAACAATGTAAATAGTGTAAATAATTACAATACCTCATCTCAGAAATATAGTAGATGTTGAGAAAATTGAATATGGCAACAAAGGTGAGGACAACAGTCCAAACAATGTAAATAGTGTAAATAATTACAATACCTCATCTCAGAAATATAGACAGATATTGAAGGTGAATATGGCAACAAAGATGAGGACAACAGTCCAAACAATGTAAATAGTGTAAATAATTGCAATACCTCATCTCAGAAATATAGACAGATGTTGAAGGTGAATATGGCAACAAAGATGAGGACAACAGTCCAAACAATGTAAATAGTGTAAATAATTACAATACCTCATCTCAGAAATATAGACAGATATTGAAGGAATATGGCAACAAAGGTGAGGACAACAGTCCAAATAATGTAAATAGTGTAAATAATTACAATACCTCATCTCAGAAATATAGACAGATATTGAAGGTGAATATGGCAACAAAGGTGAGGACAACAGTCAAAACAAATGTCAATAGTGTAAATAATTACAATACCTCATCTCAGAAATATAGACAGATATTGAAGGTGAATATGGCAACAAAGATGAGGACAACAGTCCAAACAATGTAAATAGTAAATAATTACAATACCTCATCTCAGAAATATAGACAGATATTGAGTGAATATGGCAACAAAGATGAGGACAACAGTCCAAACAATGTAAATAGTGTAAATAATTACAATACCTCATCTCAGAAATATAGACAGATGTTGAAGGTGAATATAGCAACAAAGATGAGGACAACAGTCAAAACAATGTAAATAGTGCAAATAGTACAATACCTCATCTCAGAAATATAGACAGATATTGAAGGTGAATATGGCAACAAAGATGAGGACAACAGTCAAAAAATGTAAATAGTGTAAATAATTACAATACCTCATCTCAGAAATATAGACAGATGTGAAGGTGAATATGGCAACAAAGATGAGGATAACAGTCCGAACAATGAAATACGTGTAAATAATTACAATACCTCATCCCAGAAATATAGACAGATGTTGAAGGTGAATATGGCAACAAAGATGAGGACAACAGTCCAAACAATGTAAATAGTGTAAATAATTACAATACCTCATCTCAGAAATATAGACAGATGTTGAAGGTGAATATGGCAACAAAGATGAGGACAACAGTCCAAACAATGTAAATAGTGTAAATAATTACAATACCTCATCTCAGAAATATAGACAGATGTTGAAGGTGAATATGGCAACAAAGATGAGGACAACAGTCAGAACAATGTAAATCGTGTAAATAATTACAATACCTCATCTCAGAAATTTAGTCAGATATTGAAGGTGAATATGGCAACAAAGATGAGGACAACAGTCCAAACAATGTAAATAGTGTAAATAATTACAATACCTCATCTCAGAAATATAGACAGATATTGAAGGTGAATATGGCAACAAAGATGAGGACAACAGTCCGAACAATGTAAATGATGTAAATAATTACAATACCTCATCTCAGAAATATAGACAGATATTGAAGGTGAATATGGCAACAAAGGTGAGGACAACAGTCAAAACAATGTCAATAGTGTAAATAATTACAATACCTCATCTCAGAAATATAGACAGATATTGAAGGTGAATAGGGCAACAAAGATGAGGACAACAGTCCAAACAATGTAAATAGTGTAAATAATTACAATACCTCATCTCAGAAATATAGACAGATGTTGAAAGGTGAATATGGCAACAAAGATGAGGACAACAGTCCAAACAATGTAAATAGTGTAAATAATTACAATACCTCATCTCAGAAATATAGACAGATATTGAAGGTGAATATGGCAACAAGGTGAGGACAACAGTCCAAACAATGTAAATAGTGTAAATAGTCACAATACCTCATCTCAGAAATATAGACAGATATTGAAGGTGAATATGGCAACAAAGATGAGGACAACAGTCCAAACAATGTAAATATTGTAAATAATTACAATACCTCATCTCAGAAATATGAACAGATATTGAAGGTGAATATGGCAACAAAGATGAGGACAACAGTCCAAACAATGTAAATAGTGTAAATAATTACAATACCTCATCTCAGAAATATAGACAGATGTTGAAGGTGAATATGGCAACAAAGGTGAGGACAACAGTCCAAACAATGTAAATAGTGTAAATAATTACAATACCTCATCTCAGAAATATGAACAGATATTGAAGGTGAATATGGCAACAAAGATGAGGACAACAGTCCAAACAATGTAAATAGTGTAAATAATTGCAATACTCATCTCAGAAATATAGACAGATGTTGAAGGTGAATATGGCAACAAAGATGAGGACAACAGTCCAAACAATGTAAATAGTGTAAATAATTACAATACCTCATCTCAAAAATATAGGTAGATATTGAAGGTGAATATGGCAACAAAGGTGAGGACAACAGTCCAAATAATGTAAATAGTGTAAATAATTACAATACCTCATCTCAGAAATATAGACAGATATTGAAGGTGAATATGGCAACAAAGGTGAGGACAACAGTCAAAACAATGTCAATAGTGTAAATAATTACAATACCTCATCTCAGAAATATAGACAGATATTGAAGGTGAATATGGCAACAAAGATGAGGACAACAGTCCAAACAATGTAAATAATACCAATAATTACAATACCTCATCTCAGAAATATAGACAGATATTGAAGGTGAATATGGCTGGTGGACAACAGTCCAAATAATGTAAATAGTGTAAATAATTACAATATACCTCATCTCAGAAATATAGTCAGATATTGAAGGTGAATATGGCAACAAAGATGAGGACAACAGTCCAAACAATGTAAATAGTGTAAATAATTACAATACCTCATCTCAGAAATATAGTCAGATATTGAAGGTGAATATGGCAACAAAGATGAGGACAACAGTCCGAACAATGTAAATAGTGTAAATAATTACAATACCTCATCTCAGAAATATAGACAGATATTGAAGGTGAATATGGCAACAAAGGTGAGGACAACAGTCCAAACAATGTAAATAGTGTAAATAATTACAATACCTCATCTCAGAAATATAGACAGATATTGAAGGTGAATATGGCAACAAAGGTGAGGACAACAGTCCAAACAATGTCAATAGTGTAAATAATTGCAATACCTCATCTCAGAAATATAGACAGATGTTGAAGGTGAATATGGCAACAAAGATGAGGACAACAGTCCAAACAATGTAAATGATGTAAATAATTACAATACCTCATCTCAGAAATATGAACAAAGAATAGTGAAGGTGAATATGGCAAAGGTGAGGACAACAGTCCAAACAATGTAAATAGTGTAAATATTTACAATACCTCATCTCAGAAATATAGACAGATATTGAAGGTGAATATGGCAACAAAGATGAGGACAACAGTCCAAACAATGTAAATAGTGTAAATAATTACAATACCTCATCTCAGAAATATAGACAGATATTGAAGGTGAATATGGCAACAAAGATGAGGACAACAGTCCAAACAATGTAAATAGTGTAAATAATTACAATACCTCATCTCAGAAATATAGACAGATGTTGAAGGTGAATATGGCAACAAAGGTGAGGACAACAGTCCAAACAATGTAAATAGTGTAAATAATTACAATACCTCATCTCAGAAATATAGACAGATATTGAAGGTGAATATGGCAACAAAGATGAGGACAACAGTCCAAACAATGTAAATAGTGTAAATAATTGCAATACCTCATCTCAGAAATATAGACAGATGTTGAAGGTGAATATGGCAACAAAGATGAGGACAACAGTCCAAACAATGTAAATAGTGTAAATAATTACAATACCTCATCTCAGAAATATAGACAGATATTGAAGGTGAATATGGCAACAAAGGTGAGGACAACAGTTAATGTAAATAGTGTAAATAATTACAATACCTCATCTCAGAAATATAGACAGATATTGAAGGTGAATATGGCAACAAAGGTGAGGACAACAGTCCAAACAATGTCAATAGTGTAAATAATTACAATACCTCATCTCAGAAATATAGACAGATATTGAAGGTGAATATGGCAACAAAGATGAGGACAACAGTCCAAACAATGTAAATAGTGTAAATAATTACAATACCTCATCTCAGAAATATAGACAGATATTGAAGGTGAATATGGCAACAAAGATGAGGACAACAGTCCAAACAATGTAAATCGTGTAAATAATTACAATACCTCATCTCAGAAATAGACAGATGTTGAAGGTGAATATGGCAACAAAGATGAGGACAACAGTCCAAACAATGTAAATAGTGTAAATAATTACAATACCTCATCTCAGAAATATAGACAGATATTGAAGGTGAATATGGCAACAAAGATGAGGACAACAGTCCAAAAAATGTAAATAGTGTAAATAATTACAATACCTCATCTCAGAAATATAGACAGATGTTGAAGGTGAATATGGCAACAAAGATGAGGACAACAGTCCGAACAATGTAAATCGTGTAAATAATTACAATACCTCATCCCAGAAATATAGACAGATATTGAAGGTGAATATGCCAACAAAGATGAGGACAACAGTCCAAACAATGTAAATAGTGTAAATAATTGCAATACCTCATCAAATATAGACAGATGTTGAAGGTGAATATGGCAACAAAGATGAGGACAACAGTCCAAACAATGTAAATAGTGTAAATAATTACAATACCTCATCTCAGAAATATAGACAGATGTTGAAGGTGAATATGGCAACAAAGATGAGGACAACAGTCCGAACAATGTAAATCGTGTAAATAATTACAATACCTCATCCCAGAAATATGAACCAGATATTGAAGGTGAATATGCCAACAAAGATGAGGACAACAGTCCAAACAATGTAAATAGTGTAAATAATTGCAATACCTCATCTCAGAAATATAGACAGATGTTGAAGGTGAATATGGCAACAAAGATGAGGACAACAGTCCAAACAATGTAAATAGTGTAAATAATTACAATACCTCATCTCAGAAATATATAGACAGATGTTGAAGGTGAATATGGCAACAAAGATGAGGACAACAGTCCGAACAATGTAAATAAGGTAAATAATTACAATACCTCATCCAAATATAGACAGATATTGAAGGTGAATATGGCAACAAAGATGAGGACAACAGTCCAAACAATGTAAACAGTGTAAATAATTACAATACCTCATCTCAGAAATATAGACAGATATTGAAAGGTGAATATGGCAACAAAGATGAGGACAACAGTCCGAACAATGTAAATAGTGTAAATAATTACAATACCTCATCTCAGAAATATAGACAGATATTGAAGGTGAATATGCCAACAAAGATGAGGACAACAGTCCAAACAATGTAAATAGTGTAAATAATTACAATACCTCATCTCAGAAATATAGACAGATATTGAAGGTGAATATGGCAACAAAGATGAGGACAACAGTCCAAACAATGTAAATAGTGTAAATAATTACAATACCTCATCTCAGAAATATAGACAGATATTGAAGGTGAATATGGCAACAAAGATGAGGACAACAGTCCAAACAATGTAAATAGTGTAAATAATTACAATACCTCATCTCAGAAATATAGACAGATATTGAAGGTGAATATGGCAACAAAGATGAGGACAACAGGTCAAAACAATGTAAATTAGTGTAAATAATTACAATACCTCATCTCAGAAATATAGACAGATGTTGAAGGTGAATATGGCAACAAAGATGAGGACAACAGTCCAAACAATGTAAATAGTGCAAATAATTACAATACCTCATCTCAGAAATATAGACAGATGTTGAAGGTGAATATGGCAACAAAGATGAGGACAACAGTCCGAACAATGTAAATCGTGTAAATAATTACAATACCTCATCCCAGAAATATAGACAGATATTGAAGGTGAATATACCAACAAAGATGAGGACAACAGTCCAAACAATGTAAATAGTGTAAATAATTGCAATACCTCATCTCAGAAATATAGACAGATGTTGAAGGTGAATATGGCAAGAAAGATGAGGACAACAGTCCAAACAATGTAAATAGTGTAAATAATTACAATACCTCATCTCAGAAATATAGACAGATGTTGAAGGTGAATATGGCAACAAAGATGAGGACAACAGTCCGAACAATGTAAATAGTGTAAATAATTACAATACCTCATCCCAGAAATATAGACAGATATTGAAGGTGAATATGGCAACAAAGATGAGGACAACAGTCCGAACAATGTAAATCGTGTAAATAATTACAATACCTCATCCCAGAAATATAGACAGATATTGAAGGTGAATATGCCAACAAAGATGAGGACAACAGTCCAAACAATGTAAATAGTGTAAATAATTGCAATACCTCATCTCAGAAATATAGACAGATGTTGAAGGTGAATATGGCAACAAAGATGAGGACAACAGTCCAAACAATGTAAATAGTGTAAATAATTACAATACCTCATCTCAGAAATATAGACAGATGTTGAAGGTGAATATGGCAACAAAGATGAGGACAACAGTCCGAACAATGTAAATCGTGTAAATAATTACAATACCTCATCTCAGAAATATAGTCAGATATTGAAGGTGAATATGGCAACAAAGATGAGGACAACAGTCTGAACAATGTAAATAGTATAAATAATTACAATACCTCATCTCAGAAATATAGACAGATATTGAAGGTGAATATGCCAACAAAGATGAGGACAACAGTCCAAACAATGTAAACAGTGTAAATAATTACAATACCTCATCTCAGAAATATAGACAGATATTGAAGGTGAATATGGCAACAAAGATGAGGACAACAGTCCAAACAATGTAAATAGTGTAAATAATTACAATACCTCATCTCAGAAATATAGACAGATATTGAAGGTGAATATGGCAACAAAGATGAGGACAACAGTCCAAACAATGTAAATAGTGAAAATAATTACAATACCTCATCTCAGAAATATAGACAGATATTGAAGGTGAATATGGCAACAAAGATGAGGACAACAGTCCGAACAATGTAAATGGTGTAAATAATTACAATACCTCATCTCAGAAATATAGACAGATATTGAAGGTGAATATGGCAACAAAGATGAGGACAACAGTCCAAACAATGTAAATAGTGTAAATAATTACAATACCTCATCTTAGAAATATAGACATATATTGAAGGTGAATATGGCAACAAAGATGAGGACAACAGTCCGAACAATGTAAATGGTGTAAATAATTACAATACCTCATCTCAGAAATATAGACAGATATTGAAGGTGAATATGCCAACAAAGATGAGGACAACAGTCCAAACAATGTAAATAGTGTAAATAATTACAATACCTCATCTCAGAAATATAGACAGATATTGAAGGTGAATATGGCAACAAAGATGAGGACAACAGTCCAAACAATGTAAATAGTGTAAATAATTACAATACCTCATCTCAGAAATATAGACATATATTGAAGGTGAATATGGCAACAAAGATGAGGACAACAGTCCGAACAATGTAAATGGTGTAAATAATTACAATACCTCATCTCAGAAATATAGACAGATATTGTAGGTGAATATGCCAACAAAGATGAGGACAACAGTCCAAACAATGTAAATAGTGTAAATAATTACAATACCTCATCTCAGAAATATAGACAGATATTGAAGGTGAATATGGCAACAAAGATGAGGACAACAGTCCAAACAATGTAAATAGTGTAAATAATTACAATACCTCATCTCAGAAATATGACAGATATTGAAGGTGAATATGGCAACAAAGATGAGGACAAACAGCCAAACAATGAAGAGAAAATAATTACAATACCTCATCTCAGAAATATAGATATTGAAGAATATGGCAATAAAGATGAGGACAACAGTCAATGTAAATAGTGAAATAATTACAATACCTCATCTCAGAAATATAGACAGATATTGAAGGTGAATATGGCAACAAAGATGAGGACAACAGTCCAAACAATGTAAATGGTGTAAATAATTACAATACCTCATCTCAGAAATATAGACAGATATTGAAGGTGAATATGGCAACAAAGATGAGGACATCAGTCCAAACAATGTAAATAGTGTAAATAATTACAATACCTCATCTCAGAAATATAGAGAGATATTGAAGGTGAATATGGCAACAAAGATGAGGACAACAGTCCGAACAATGTAAATGGTGTAAATGAATTACAATACCTCATCTCAGAAATATAGACAGATATTGAAGGTGAATATGGCAACAAAGATGAGGACAACAGTCCAAACAATGTAAATAGTGAAAATAATTACAATACCTCATCTCAGAAATATAGACAGATATTGAAGTTGAATATGGCAACAAAGATGAGGACAACAGTCCAAAAAATGTAAATAGTGTAAATAATTACAATACCTCATCTCAGAAATATAGACAGATGTTGAAGGTGAATATGGCAACAAAGATGAGGACAACAGTCCGAACAATGTAAATCGTGTAAATAATTACAATAGCTCATCCCAGAAATATAGACAGATATTGAAGGTGAATATGCCAACAAAGATGAGGACAACAGTCCAAACAATGTAAATAGTGTAAATAATTGCAATACCTCATCTCAGAAATATAGACAGATGTTGAAGGTGAATATGGCAACAAAGATGAGGACAACAGTCCAAACAATGTAAATAGTGTAAATAATTACAATACCTCATCTCAGAAATATAGACAGATGTTGAAGGTGAATATGGCAACAAAGATGAGGACAACAGTCCGAACAATGTAAATCGTGTAAATAATTACAATACCTCATCCCAGAAATATAGACAGATATTGAAGGTGAATATGCCAACAAAGATGAGGACAACAGTCCAAACAATGTAAATAGTGTAAATAATTGCAATACCTCATCTCAGAAATATAGACAGATGTTGAAGGTGAATATGGCAACAAAGATGAGGACAACAGTCCAAACAATGTAAATAGTGTAAATAATTACAATACCTCATCTCAGAAATATAGACAGATGTTGAAGGTGAATATGGCAACAAAGATGAGGACAACAGTCCGAACAATGTAAATCGTGTAAATAATTACAATACCTCATCCCAGAAATATAGACAGATATTGAAGGTGAATATGGCAACAAAGATGAGGACAACAGTCCAAACAATGTAAATAGTGTAAATAATTACAATACCTCATCTCAGAAATATAGACAGATATTGAAGGTGAATATGGCAACAAAGATGAGGACAACAGTCCGAACAATGTAAATAGTGTAAATAATTACAATACCTCATCTCAGAAATATAGACATATATTGAAGGTGAATATGCCAACAAAGATGAGGACAACAGTCCAAACAATGTAAATAGTGTAAATAATTACAATACCTCATCTCAGAAATATAGACAGATATTGAAGGTGAATATGGCAACAAAGATGAGGACAACAGTCCAAACAATGTAAATAGTGTAAATAATTACAATACCTCATCTCAGAAATATAGACAGATATTAAAGGTGAATATGGCAACAAAGATGAGGACAACAGTCCAAACAATGTAAATAGTGAAAATAATTACAATACCTCATCTCAGAAATATAGACAGATATTGAAGGTGAATATGGCAACAAAGATGAGGACAACAGTCCGAACAATGTAAATGGTGTAAATAATTACAATACCTCATCTCAGAAATATAGACAGATATTGAAGGTGAATATGGCAACAAAGATGAGGACAACAGTCCAAACAATGTAAATAGTGTAAATAATTACAATACCTCATCTCAGAAATATAGACAGATATTGAAGGTGAATATGGCAACAAAGATGAGGACAACAGTCCGAACAATGTAAATGGTGTAAATAATTACAATACCTCATCTCAGAAATATAGACAGATATTGAAGGTGAATATGCCAACAAAGATGAGGACAACAGTCCAAACAATGTAAATAGTGTAAATAATTACAATACCTCATCTCAGATATATAGACAGATATTGAAGGTGAATATGGCAACAAAGATGAGGACAACAGTCCAAACAATGTAAATAGTGTAAATAATTACAATACCTCATCTCAGAAATATAGACATATATTGAAGGTGAATATGGCAACAAAGATGAGGACAACAGTCCGAACAATGTAAATGGTGTAAATAATTACAATACCTCATCTCAGAAATATAGACAGATATTGAAGGTGAATATGCCAACAAAGATGAGGACAACAGTCCAAACAATGTAAATAGTGTAAATAATTACAATACCTCATCTCAGAAATATAGACAGATATTGAAGGTGAATATGGCAACAAAGATGAGGACAACAGTCCAAACAATGTAAATAGTGAAAATAATTACAATACCTCATCTCAGAAATATAGACAGATATTGAAGGTGAATATGGCAACAAAGATGAGGACAACAGTCCAAAAAATGTAAATAGTGTAAATAATTACAATACCTCATCTCAGAAATATAGACAGATATTGAAGGTGAATATGGCAACAAAGATGAGGACAACAGTCCAAACAATGTAAATAGTGTAAATAATTACAATACCTCATCTCAGAAATATAGACAGATATTGAAGGTGAATATGGCAACAAAGATGAGGACAACAGTCCAAACAATGTAAATAGTGTAAATAATTACAATACCTCATCTCAGAAATATAGACAGATATTGAAGATGAATATGGCAACAAAGATGAGGACAATAGTCCAAACAATGTAAATAGTGTAAATAATTACAATACCTCATCTCAGAAATATAGACAGATATTGAAGGTGAATATGGCAACAAAGATGAGGACAACAGTCCAAACAATGTAAATAGTGAAAATAATTACAATACCTCATCTCAGAAATATAGACAGATATTGAAGGTGAATATGGCAACAAAGATGAGGACAACAGTCCAAAAAATGTAAATAGTGTAAATAATTACAAAACCTCATCTCAGAAATATAGACAGATATTGAAGGTGAATATGGCAACAAAGATGAGGACAACAGTCCAAACAATGTAAATAGTGTAAATAATTACAATACCTCATCTCAGAAATATAGACAGATATTGAAGGTGAATATGGCAACAAAGATGAGGACAACAGTCCAAACAATGTAAATAGTGTAAATAATTACAATACCTCATCTCAGAAATATAGACAGATATTGAAGGTGAATATGGCAACAAAGATGAGGACAACAGTCCGAACAATGTAAATGGTGTAAATAATTACAATACCTCATCTCAGAAATATAGACAGATATTGAAGGTGAATATGGCAACAAAGATGAGGACAACAGTCCGAACAATGTAAATGGTGTAAATAATTACAATACCTCATCTCAGAAATATAGACAGATATTGAAGGTGAATATGGCAACAAAGATGAGGACAACAGTCCGAACAATGTAAATAGTGTAAATAATTACCTCATCTCAGAATTATAGAACATTATGGACTTTTCTATTAACTTTGAAAGGATTCGCAAGCGAGGCACTTATGTTGCTTCAACTACCATATTCGTTATTATTGTGTTTAAGTGTTTTTCATTTGAAATATTCAGTCAATCCTTTAAGTGCCATATGTGATACACGCTTGGGTGATCATGTTCCAAAAGAGACATGACTAACTGGGCAGAAGATTTTCCCGCAGTAGATTGCCATTACTTTCTGCGGTAGATTGGTTGCCAGCCAGGGCTATAGAACACTATTCAACTGATAGCTGGAGAGAGAATAGATAGATTATATTAATTAGGGATAAGTTTACTACTTCATGACAACAGAAAACAGATCCCTCATTAAAGTCCAACAGAATCTTTAATTGTATTTGTTTCCGATTATGGTAATTTTTGTACTAAATCTAGGGGTATCAGTTTATTACTTCATAACAATAGAAAACTGATCCCCCACTTTATGCGTTACCAACCAATGCGTTACCAGTCAATCCATTAAGCGCCATGACTGACTGGGCAGAAGATTTTTTCCCCCAGTAGGTTGCCAGTATTTTCTACGGTAGACTGATTGTCAACCAAGGTTGTAGAACCCAATATGTCCTATTATTTGACTCATAGCTAGAGGAAGATGAGATGTATTATATTATTAAGTTGTAATTAGTGGGGGATCAGTTTACTACTTCATAACAATAGAAAACCGATCCCCCACTTTATGTCCAGAAGAAGCCTTGGGTGATCATGTCTCAAAAGAGACATGACTGACTGGGCAGAAGATTTCCACCCTCAGTAGGTCACCAGTATTTTCTGCGGTAGACTGATTGTCAACCAAGGCTGTAGAATCCAATCTATCCTGTTACTTAATCCATAGGTGGAGGGAAAGACGGATTGATACATTTCCCAAGCGGGTATTTGCACTTAATGTGAATGCTGCGAACCAGCTACAGGACTAACAACTATGGATACAAATATTCTAAGGTGATCAGTTTACTACTTCATGACAATAGAAAACAGATCCCTCACTTTAGGTTCAACAGAAGTTTTAATTGTATTTGTTTCTGATCATGGTAATTTTTACTAATTCTAGGGGGATCAGTCTATTACTTCATAACAATAGAAAACTGATCCCCCACTTTATGCCTAGTAGAATCTTTACTTACGTTAACAACTATTACATTCAGTCAATCCATTAAGTGCCATGACTAACTGGGCAGAAGATCCCCCCCCCCAGTAGGTTACCAGTATTTTCTACGGTAGACTGATTGTCAACCAAGGTTGTCGAACCCAATCTGTCCTATTATTTGACTCATATCTAGAGAAAGATGAGATGTATTATATTATTAAGTTGTAATTAGTGGGGGATCAGTTTACTACTTCATAACAATAGAAAACCGATCCCCCTTTTTATGTCCAGAAGAAGCCTTGCGTGATCATGTCTCAAAAGAGACATGACTAACTGGGCGGAAGATTTTCCTCCCCAGTAGGTTGCCAGTATTTTCTGCGGTAGACTGATTGTCAACCAAGGCTGTAGAATCCAATCTATCCTGTTACTTAATCCATAGGTGGAGGGAAAGACGGATTAATACATTTCCCAAAGTGGGTATTTGCGCTTGATGTGAATGCAGCGATTTCGACTGGAATTCGAACACAGCTCTCCGATTTCTCGTTCCGAGCCGATATCCACCGCGCCACAACACGTATCCTCTCTTGTTCAAATATTATTAACCCGAATTACGAGGTGATACGAATTTCACATCGGTGACGGCGATAATTCGAAACTGACGTTTTGGGGAAAAATAATAATTTTGACGGTGCCAACCACGGATTTCAGTAACACACAATACGAAGCGCATAATTGTTTTAAAACAACCACTGCAACACCACAATCAACAACGATGGATACAAATATTGGAATATCAAACAATGATGTTTGAAGCCTTATTGAGAAAAAATGTAATTAGTTCTAGAAATTCATTTACGTCTAATGCGGTCGCAAACTTCACTGGTTAATTAGTATCTAGTGCTGATAGACACCACACGACCTCCTACAAATAAAATACAAGAAAAGTGAATGCATGGGAATTAGAAAAAAAAAAGTAGACTTCCATTTTGTTTTTTTAATCGTTTCACCCCAAGCAAGGCGGTACCGCCACTGATGTGCAGGGGGGTGGTGAAGCTACATAAGTGAGTAAAAGTTTAGGCAGGAGGAAAGTGAAGAGAAAGTCAAACCAGCTACTGGGGTGGGGTGACAGAAAAAGGGCAAGAGAAGGATGTGAACACAGGTATGAAGACAGTTGCAAAGGTAGAGAGAAAGGAAAAGAACAAGATAGATGAGGTGATGTAGAAAGCACAAGGGAAGGACTGAAGTGAAGTGAATAACAGATGGGTATTGACATTGCATTTAAATTCAGAGAAAGGGCAAGAGAAGGATGGGAACACAGGTGTGAAGACAGTTGCAAAGGTAGAGAGAAAGGAAAAGAACAAGATAGATGAGGTGATGTAGAAAGCACAAGGGAAGGACTGAAGTGAAGTGAATAACAGATGGGTATTGACATTGCATTTAAATTCAGAGAAAGGGCAAGAGAAGGATGGGAACACAGGTGTGAAGACAGTTGCAAAGGTAGAGAGAAAGGAAAAGAACAAGATAGATGAGGTGATGTAGAAAGCACAAGGGAAGGACTGAAGTGAAGTGAATAACAGATGGGTATTGACATTGCATTTAAATTCAGAGAAAGGGCAAGAGAAGGATGGGAACACAGGTGTGAAGACAGTTGCAAAGGTAGAGAGAAAGGAAAAGAACAAGATAGATGAGGTGATGTGGAAAGGACAAGGGAAGGACTGAAGTCAAGTGGATAACAGATGGGTATTGACATTGCATTTAAATTCAGAGAAAGGGCAAGAGAAGGATGGGAACACAGGTGTGAAGACAGTTGCAAAGGTAGAGAGAAAGGAAAAGAACAAGATAGATGAGGTGATGTAGAAAGCACAAGGGAAGGACTGAAGTGAAGTGAATAACAGATGGGTATTGACATTGCATTTAAATTCAGAGAAAGGGCAAGAGAAGGATGGGAACACAGGTGTGAAGACAGTTGCAAAGGTAGAGAGAAAGGAAAAGAACAAGATAGATGAGGTGATGTAGAAAGCACAAGGGAAGGACTGAAGTGAAGTGAATAACAGATGGGTATTGACATTGCATTTAAATTCAGAGAAAGGGCAAGAGAAGGATGGGAACACAGGTGTGAAGACAGTTGCAAAGGTAGAGAGAAAGGAAAAGAACAAGATAGATGAGGTGATGTGGAAAGGACAAGGGAAGGACTGAAGTCAAGTGGATAACAGATGGGTATTGACATTGCATTTAAATTCAGAGAAAGGGCAAGAGAAGGATGGGAACACAGGTGTGAAGACAGTTGCAAAGGTAGAGAGAAAGGAAAAGAACAAGATAGATGAGGTGATGTAGAAAGCACAAGGGAAGGACTGAAGTGAAGTGAATAACAGATGGGTATTGACATTGCATTTAAATTCAGAGAAAGGGCAAGAGAAGGATGGAAACACAGGTGTGAAGACGGTTGCAAAGGTAGAGAGAAAGGAAAAAGGACAAGATACATGAGGTGATGTAGAAAGGACAAGGGAAGGACTGAAGTCAAGTGAATAACAGATGGGTATTGACATTGCATTTAAATTCCTGGAGGTTATAGCTGTCAGGAAAGCAAGTATATGGAAGGGAGTTCCATAGGCGGGAAGTGTGAGAAAAAAAAAGCTGCTGGAATAGAATTCTCGGCTGCATTTGGTTGATCTAATTGTAAAGGGTGAGAACTTTTTGCCAGTCTGGTTGCACGAGTAAATTTTTGTGGCGACCTGCCGGTTAGAAAGTGACTGGTGTCGAGTTACCAGGGCGGGACCTATCATATTACAGATTCTCCTTTGGAGCCTGTCGAGAACACTGGGACTAACAGCAGGGGCGCTTGACCAGATATGACCACAGTATTCTATATACGGTCGGATGGTTGACTTGTATATGTGCAAGATGGATTTAGGCGTAAAAAAAAACTTCCTGGGCCGACACAGTGACCCAACCTCCATGCCAAATCCAATAGCGGAGATAAAATCAAACAGGTACAGAAATTTAAATACCTAGGAAGCTTTCTAACAAAGAATATAAAGTGCGACACTGAGATCCAAAGACGAATTGGCATAATCAAGGAAGAATTCCAGAAGCTACCTAGAGTATTCAGTTAAGTGTGATACACGCTTTGAGCGATCATGTCTCGAAAGAGACATGACTGACTGGGCAGAAGATTATCCCGCAGTAGGTTGCCATGCTTTCAGCGGTAGACTGGTTGCCAGCCAAGGCTATAGAACCCAATCTCTCCTATTATTTGACTCATAGCTAAAGGGGGAAGAAATGTATTATATTATTAAGAAGTAATTAGTGGGGGATCAGTTTATTACTTCATAACAATAGAAAACCGATCCCCCACTTGATGCCCAGTCGAAGCCTTCATCATATTTCCAATTATTATATTCAGTCGGTCAGTTAAACTGAGAAAACTGAGACGAACAGCAGGGGAGCTTGACTAGATATGACAACAATATTCTATGCACGGTCGTATGGTTGACTTGTATATGTGCAAGATGGATTTAGGTGGAAAAAAACTTCCTGTGCCGACACAGTGACCCAATCTCCATGCCAAATCCAATAGCGGAGATAAAATCAAACAGGTACAGAAATTTAAATTCCTGGGAAGTGTCCTAACAGACGATGGAAAGTGTGACATTGAGATCTGAAGGCGTCTTTAAAAGGCTAAGGATGCATTCCAGAAGCTTAATAGAGTATTAAGAGGCAGGAAGAAGTGAGGAAGAACGGTTCGGAGAATCCGATACTCAAGGGACGAATAAAGGGAAGGAGTGGCAAGGGAAAGCAACGCATGACATACTTAAGAGACTTGAATAGATGGATGGCAATCTGAACACTATAAGATAGGCAGATGATACAGTGCTGATAGCAGACACGGAAAGTAAACTTTCAAGACCTCTTACAGAAAGTAGTTTCAGAAAGTGGAAAGATAGGGCTACATATCAACTACAAGAAAACTGAATGCATGGAAATCAGTAAAAAAAAGGAGCCCAGAATGCCAAATTCAAGTAGGGGAGACTACAATCAAGCAGGTAGAGAAATTTAAATACCTGGGAAGGGATTCTAAGTGGACTGAAAAGGCAACATTGATATCTGAAGGCGTATGTAGATGGCGAAGGATGCATTCCAGAAGCTTAATCGAGTATTAAGAGACAGGTAGATTTAAGAGACAAGAAGATTTTGCTGCAAACAAAGAAGGCCCTTTAATATGGCAGCGAACGAGGGACAATCTCTTCAATGATGAAAGACTTGAAGCAACCGAAATATGGTTCTACAGAAGGATGCTGAGGATACCATGGAACTAACAAAAAAAAGACATAGATCAACAACTATGGATACAAATATTAGAATATCAAACAATGATGTTTGAAGCTTTATTGAGAATAAAAGTAATTAGTTCTAGAGATTCATTAACGTCTAATGCGGTCGCAAACTTTACTGGTTAATTAGTAACTAGTACTGATAGACACCATAAGACCTCCTACAAAAAGTAGTTAAAGAAAGTGGAAAGATAGGACTACAAATAAAATATAAGAAAACTGAATGCATGATAATCAGTGACAAAAAGGAGCCCAGAATGCCAAATTCAAGTAGGGGAGGCTAAAATCAAGCAGGTAGAGAAATTTAAATGCCTGGGAACTGTCATAATAAAAGGGGCGCAAAGTGTGACACTGAGATTCGAAGACACATTTGGCATAGACAAGATTACATTCCATAAGCTTAATAGAGTATTAAGAGACAGGAAGATTTTGTTGGAAAGTCCTTTAATATGGCAGCAAGTGAGGTACAATCTCATGAAAGAGGAAGGAAAAACTCAAAGTGATCAAGGTATGGTTCTACAGAAGGATGCTGAGAATACCATGGAAAAACAAGCAAGCAACAATGACGTTCTGAAGAGGATGGAAACGAAAAGAAAACTAATAGTGATCAAGGTATGGTTCTACAGAAGGATGCTGAGAATACCATGGAAAAACAAGCAAGCAACAATGACGTTCTGAAGAGGATGGAAACGAAAAGAAAACTAATAGTGATCAAGGTATGGTTCTACAGAAGGATGCTGAGAATACCATGGAAAAACAAGCAAGCAACAATGACGTTCTGACGAGGATGGCAAACGAAAAGAAAACTAATAGTGATCAAGGTATGGTTCTACAGAAGGATGCTGAGAATACCATGGAAAAACAAGCAAGCAACAATGACGTTCTGAAGAGGATGGAAACGAAAAGAAAACTAATAGTGATCAAGGTATGGTTCTACAGAAGGATGCTGAGAATACCATGGAAAAACAAGCAAGCAACAATGACGTTCTGAAGAGGATGGAAACGAAAAGAAAACTAATACTTAATTAAAGGACAAGGTACATAGAAAATTAGAATGTTAATTAGTACCTAGTGCTGATGGCAGAAACCATAAGACCTCCTACAAAAAGTAGTTACAGAAAGGGGAAAGATGGGACTACAAATAAAATACAAGAAAACTGAATGCATGGTAATCAGTAAAACGAGGAAACCAAAATGCCAAATCCAAATAAGGGAGACTAAAATCAAGCAGGTAGAGAAATTTAAATAACTGGAATCTAAATTTATTTATAAATGGAACTTTGTGTGTGTGTGTGTGTGTGTGTGTCTGTGTGTCTGTGTCTGTGTCTGTGTGTGTGTCTGTGTCGATTACCTATAAACTCCAAAACGGCTGAACCGATTGTCTTGAAAATTTTTACAGTTGTACTGTAACGTCTGCGAGTGTTCGTAGCTAGGTTTTGTGTCGAGGTATCCCCGATAAATATCGAAAATCGACAATCGAAAAAATCGGGTTATAGAAGGAGTGGTCCGATTTTAATCAAATTTGATACACTCATAGACAAAGACATAAGAAACGATATTCAGAAGTTTCAAGGTTGCAGTTCTTACAATAGTGCAGAAAATCGATAATATATATATATATATATATATATATATATATATATATATATATATAAACGGCAAGATGTTTGTGTGTGTGTCTGTTTATCTGTCTGTATATCTGTATTTTTTTCAGCCCTTTTATTTTAGTTTTTGCTTCGGGTTTGGCTCTAAGTAGGTATAATTGTAGTTCTTAGTCTCAGCCATGATACCATTTACTCAGAGGACTTATTTAGCCTTCAAAATTCAGTTTACGACGAAAAAAACTTATTTGATATCGATACTAGGAAATGAAAATTTGATTTACATCCATTCATTTTTCTTTCAGTCTCCGGTTTCACTTTAACTGGAAGCAACTATTGCTTTTTAGTCTTTCGTACCAACGTCCAAAAAGTCTGAACTCCAGGACCATGGATTAGTTTTAAAGCTTTCATTACACCCAAGCAACGCCGGGCTGTACTGCTAGTATATATATATATACACACACACACACACACCAGGTGCGATTGGTAAATTGTCGCAATTATTTTATTATTTCAAATATTCTTTAAGCTGAGTCTGAGCTCCAGGAACATGGATTAGTTTTAAAGCTTTCATTAAACCCAAGCAATGCCGGGCTATACTGCTAGTAATAAAATAAATGTCATAGTAAAAGGGCAAAAAGTGTGACACTGAGATTCGAAGACACATTGGCATAGCCAAGGATGCATTCTAGAAGCTTAATAGAGTATTAAGAGGCAAGAAGATTTTGTTGGAATTAAAGAAAATCCTTTAATATGGCAGTAAATGAGGGACAATCTCATGAAAGATGAAGGAAAAACTCAAAGCAACAGAGATATGGTTCTACAGAAGGATACTGAGAATACCATGGAACTAACAAGCGAGCAACGATGTGCCTTTGAAAAGGATGGAAACGAAAAGAAAACTTAACTACAGGTCGGGGATACTAAAATCTAGCAAATGTAAATTCCAGGAAAATTCCCTAACGAAGGACGACAGTGAGACACTGAGATCTGAAGGCGAATTGCTATGTCCACGGATGCGTTCCAGAAGCTAAGTATTATGAGACAGGAAAATTTCACTAAAAGCAAAGAAAAGAATACTGGACTGTTAGGTAATTTTTTTTTTTTAATCATATCACCCCGAGCAAGGCACTAACGCCACTGAAGCGCAGGGGGCTACGTAAGAGTGAAAAGATTGGAAAAGAGAAAGCTGGAAACCACATCCTAAACAAGGAACAAGGGATGCGCCTCTTCACCTGTTCAACAGACTTGGGTGGAGTGTGTACCGGGCGATAGTTTAGTCTATCTACTCCAATTGAAAAAAAGAAAAGAGTGAAAAGATTGGAAAAGAGAAAGCCGGAAACCACATACTAAACAGGAAACAAGGGATGAGCCTTTTCACCTGTTCAATAGACGTGGGTGGAGTGTGAACCGGGCGATAGTTTAGTCTATCTACTCCAATTGAAAAAAAGAAAAGAGTGAAAAGATTGGAAAAGAGAAAGCCGGAAACCACATACTAAACAGGAAACAAGGGATGAGCCTCTTCACCTGTTCAATAGACGTGGGTGGAGTGTGAACCGGGCGATAATTTACTCTATCTACTCCAATTAGTTATGTGTATTGATCACATTATATACAAATAAAAAAAATAACAGAAAGAGAAAGAAATTGCAAACTAAAGGGAGATAATTATGCTATAACAACTATATTGGGATTTCCTTAGTTTATACTTTTTTAATGAAATATCAAGTACATACAACAGTTTTCTTAGACCAATGATTAAAAATGGCTTCAACAGAATGAAACCTGTAGGTCTTAAAGAAGACAATTCTTCATCAGATAGTGAATGGTGATTCACAAAGAACTTTACCAAATGACAAAAAAATGCATCACTTAAAGACATCCAGCAGCAGCAACAAGTAAAATGGTTAGCACATGTAACTCAAAGGGAAAATAATTATATAATCAAGATGTTGACTTTATCTTAAATAAAAGGTAATTAAGGAAAACCCTGACAATAAGGGACTTGAGACCCCCTATTTTACTGGAAAACTGTTTCAAACAAGAGTTTATTAATTTCACTAATAATCCTGTCTAGTGAATGAATGCCAATGTTTCCTGTATGGAAACAGCTATCTCATGATTAACATCTAAGAGGAAGAAATCACTGATTGGTGGGTGTCTTTCAGCATGGCAACGTATCTTCCCAATCCTCATCCGTCTATTACCCTCCTCCTGAAATTTCCTATAACTAACCCCTCTTTCTCATCACTTTCCCCCATGTAACCCCCTGCACAACATTGACAGTAGAATGCCTTGCTTTGGGTGAGATGAATAAATAAAAATCTTTATGTATCAAACATGCATAAATTGAGAGAGATTTTAAATGGATTATTGAGAAAAAGGAGGCGACGAATTGGTCCGGTGAACGTCAAAAACATTTTGAAGGCATAAAGAACACGTCAACATCTGAATTATCGTTAACACGTTTCAGTCCTGATTTAGAACAAAAAAGGGAATTTTGACTGGGCAAGAAACCATACCAAGAGTTGCTGAGGAGCGTGGTGAAGCCCTGGATGAACGAGATCACCGCTGAACGCCGCTACGCCTTCCGGCTTGATTCCCCTCCTGCACACAAGGCCAAGACAACCCATGCGTGGCTGCTGAACAATGTTCCTTACCAATGGTCGCCGGACTTGTGGTCGCCGGACTTGTGGCCGCCCTCCTCACCCAACTGCAACCCCCTTGATTATTTCTTCTGGGAGTGTGATCGAGGCCAAGACCAACAAGCACGCCCACAACACGGTCGACTCTCTGAAAGCTGCCATCGCGGAGGCGTTCGCCGCTATAAACAAGGGCATGGTCGCCAAATCGTGTGACTCATTTCGAGCCCGCCTAAAGATGGTTGTCGCCGCCGCCGGCGGTTACATTGAAAAATAATGTCGTATGTCACTCTAACTGTTGCTAAATAAACTGTCGGGTTTCTGCATATACAACTTTTGTTTTTATTGTCTATTTCGTTTTCTTTTTGTCAAGTGTCGGATTTTGCTGCAACACCCTGTATAATTTCTAGAAGTTTTTGCTGAAGAGATAGAGACTGGTTAACGATTCCCGACAACATCTTCGTGTGCGCGCGTCACTCCGACTGCTCTACTGCTCCATGCTATCGTCACAGTCGAAAAATAAAAATATAAGACCATATTTTTTTATATATACGCGTTTCTCCAGCGTAATAGGCTACAATTGCTGTAGTTAACTACTTTTTTTTTTATTGTAAACGAAAACAGATTGCGACGTTGAGGAAACATTTATGATCAAAGAAATACGAATATGCGGATGGGTTGTTCGGGTTAATCCCCAAATTAAAAAAAAAAACTGTTTGAAGAGATAGTGATCGTTTCATTTTGTTTTCGCAAAATGAGATAAAAAAACGTTTTGTGCATCACAACAAGAGAACTATTCCTGACTTCCAGGGGAAATCAAAATACAATCCATGATGGATGACGACATTTTGAAAATGATGAATTGGCTAAGAATGAGACGGAAAGAAAAAAAAAAGATAAACCAGGTGTTACCGAAAATAAATCTTTTTCTCACTTTGACGAATTACGCGAAAGAAGTCGTAATTCCTACTTTCTAAAAAAAAAAAAAAAAAAAAAAAATTGAACCAGTTTCAAGTTGGATACTCGGGAATGTCAAAATCATTTTCGAGGAGTTACGTACATTGGTCTAACATGGACCAGCATATTCAACATTTAGTTATGTCACAATTTAAACAATATAAGCTACGCAGATGATACAGTGCTGATAGCAGACACGGAAAGAAAACTACAAGACCTCCTACAGAAGGTAGCTGCAGTGAGTAACAAGAAAGGACTACAAATAAACTGCAAGAAAACTGAATGCATGGTCATCAGCAAAAAGGGCAGCCCAAAATGCTAATTACAGGTACAGAAATTTAAATACCTAGGAAGTATTCTAACAGAAGACGGAAAGTGTGACACTGAGATCCGAAGGAGAATTGGCATGGTGAAGGAAGCATTCCAGAAGTTGAGTAAAGTATTAAGAAACAGGAAAATTTCACTAGAAGCAAAGAAAAGGGTACTGGATTGCTATGTGATGTCAGTTCTTCAATATGGCAGTGAATGCTGGACAATATCATCGAAGATGAAGGAAAAACTTGAAGCAACTGAAATGTGGTTCTACAGAAGGATGCTGCGGATATCATGGACAGAGCATGTGAGCAATGATGAGGTTTTGGAAAGGATGGAAACGAAAAGGAAATTAATACTGAGCATCAGAAAAAAACAGCTGAAGTTCCTGGAACATACAATGAGGAAAGAGGGCTTAGAGAATCTGATACTAACAGGCTAGATAGAGGGGAAAAGAGACAGGTGAAAGCAGTGGATAACATATTTGAAGGACCTGATCAGGTGGATGACGGAACGAGGGTTGCATGGTGCAACAGGAAAAAGCGTGATAAGAGCCACCAGGGACAGAGAGATGTGGAGAGCCATGATCGCCTACGTCCTGAAAGCAAGGCGAAACCATCACTAGTCCACCATTAGTGAGAGAAAAGACTAGGTACAGAGGATATTGAAGAAAGGATCATATAATAATTCTGCTTGTTCCTTCCTTAGTTACTTAGTTCCTCCGTCCGTTACGCCACTGAAGAAAGATAACACACTTACTCTCTAGACGAGCGTTTCCTTCTCTATCTTTTTATAATCTATAAACGCTACTGTCCTGAACCTTTCTCTCACCTTTGCCAAACGGAAGGGTAGTAAAGAGTGAGAGAGTAGGAAGAGAGAGCCTATAGCATTGCCGTAGCAGTAGCAGCTTAAACTGGTGGTTGTAGCAGTAACTGTGTGTGTATATGTGTGTGTATGGTACAACATAGTAAAAACAGGTAGGTTCGTTCTCGCACCCCGAAAATAACGGAATTTCTGGCCTCAACACCCTTGGTCAGATAAACTACATATTAAAGCAGATTGATATCATCAGACCGTAAAAAGCCCCAACTATCAATCAGACATATATATGCCATAAACACAGACACACATACATGCGCTAACACACGTACACACACACACACACACACACACACACACACACAAAGGCACTCACTATAATTAACAACAGCAGCAGCAGCAGCCAGAAATGGCCATTTACTGAAAGGCACGAACTCGAACACACGCTCTTGTACCATTCTGAAGATGAGATTTTGGTCTCGAAATATTAATGTACAATAAATAGGTAATACCCAACAACTTCTTTACCTGCCTTTATTTTACTAAATGCATTGAGATAGCCTTCAAGACCTAAACATACACCTAATATAGACAATGCTTCAAGTAAATTACAAAACTTCCAAATATATATATATATAAGAAAAATTAAGGCAGACACGTTATTTCATGGTGAATCGGAAGTTTAGGCCTATTTCTGGCGAACCATCATCAGCTTCGGTCTTTATTTAACAAAGGATTTTACACGTCTTTATTTAACAAAGGATTTTGCAAGAAGATTCGTGTAAAATCCTTTATAAAATAAAGACGGAAGCTGACGATGGTTCGCCTGAAATACGTCATATACTTCCGATTCACCCTGAACTAACGTGTCTGACTTAATTTTTCTTATATTTGCTCTATATGTATTTATATGCATATATGCTTAGAGCTCTCTGAGAGTTATCCTACCACTGCATGTACGGGACACTCCTTTGGATTACACTGCATCCTGATATATATATATATATATATATATATATATATATATATAATGTATCGAGGCAGCAAATAATTTTCTAAACATATAGTGTTAAATATAAGGGACAATGAATGTCTATTATGTTTAATCATGAGCCGTTCTAAACATCGGATTTTGGCTTTAATTTCAGTTGAGAATAAAGACAAAAATTCTCCAACATTTGGATAATTTCCAATTAATTTGGTTCTAAGCTTTCGGCTCACATAGAACGGCATTGCAAATTTGAGAACTGCGTTTGTTATTTTTGGTAACTATTGCCGTTGCCTGGCGGAGTTTTATGTCAACCCAAAATAAAATCGTCGGTGATGGTGGATGTTATTGTGTTACCGTCTTGGTGACCTCTCTGAAGATGGCTCAGGTGAGCCGAAAGCTTAGAACCATATTAAATTATCCAAACGTTGGAGAATTTTTGTCTTTATTTTCAACTGAAATTAAAGCCAAAATACGGCGTTTAGAACGGCTCATGATTAAACATAATAGACATTCATTGTCTCTTATATTTAACAGTATATGTTTAGAAATATATATATTGCATATAAAAAATTCCAATTCTTCAAAAACAATTCTTCAACAAATGAATTTGACCTTCGTATCAGTGAAACGCAGACATTATGGCAAAATTCAATTATTTGTTTGTTTGTTTGTTTGTTTGTGTGTGTGTGTGTGTGTGTGTGTGTGTGTGTGTGAAAACGAAAGTAAAAGTAGTGAAAAAGAAAAGGAAAAGTAAGAATGAAATGAAAGAAAAAGGATAGAAAAAAAATGGGGAAAAATGTGCCAGTTTGGCTGACGGAACAGAAAATGTGCCAATCGGTGATAGAAGTTAAAATAAATACATTGAAAGAAATTAAAGATAATATATATATATATATATATATATATATATATATATATATAGAGAGAGAGAGAGAGAGAGAGAGAGAGAAATGGGTCAGAAATCGCACGGGCCATCAAATTACTAAAGTTACAATATAAAAATTACAACGAGCCCTCTGGTTAGATAAAGTTTAATATTTAATTTTTTATGAATCAGTTAGTTAAATACCATACATGATACACGCTTGGGCGATCATGTCTCGAAAGAGACATGACTGACTTGGCAGAAGATTATCCTGCAGTAGGTTGCCATTGCTTTCTGCGGTAGACTGGTTGCCGACAAAGCTATAGAACCTAATCTGTCCTGTTATTTAACCCATACCTTGAAGGAAGAGATGGATTAATACCTTTCCCAAAGATATTTGCGCGTAAGTGAATGCAAGGAATGCAAGTGGAATTCGAACTCGGCTCTCTGATTTCTCGTTCTGATTCATCGATATTTATGAATAATAATAATAATAATAATAATAAGTCTTTTCACTAGAAACTTTCAGGCAAATATTATGCATAATAATATGGATCCAAAATGCAGGTTTTGTGATAAACACCAAGAAACAATAGACCACCTAATCTCAGGCTGTTCTGTGCTTGCCCCAAACGAATATAAAAATCGCCACGATAGAGTTGGGCAATATTTACATTGGGCAATGTGCAAACATTATGGAAAAGCTGTAAACAAACACTGGTATGAACATCATCCAGCACCGGTTACAGAAATAGAAGATGTAACCATTCTATGGGATTACACCATCTACACAGACAGAAAAATTGAAGCAAACAGGCCAGACATTATTGCTAAAAACCAGAAGGAGAAAACTTGTCTATTAATTGATATGGCGTGTCCAGCGGATTGTAACATAGCAATCAAGGAATTTGAAAAACTGTCAAAATATAAAGACCTGGAAATTGAAATAGAAAAAATGTGGAAACTGAAAACAAGAGTTGTGCCAGTGATAGTAGGTGCACTTGGAATGATAAAAAATGGAACAAAACAACACATTGAAAGAATCCCTGGAAACCCCAGCTTAAGAGATGTACAAAAAAATGTCTTATTAAGTACAGCCTACACACTAAGTAAAACTTTATCTCTGTAATGCTAGGGATGATAGGGAAGATAGAAAAACATGAAATGGAGTCATAACAACACGCCACGACCTGCCTTAGGTCTCCCCGCAGAATTGGTTGGTAGTGAGACCAAAGCAGAAATCGAAATATGATGAAAAATGACATAATAATGATAATAATAGGGTATGTTTAGAAGTTACCTTCAAGCCATTTCGTTTCGGATATATATATATATATATATATATATATATATATATATATATATATCCTGGGTAAAAAAGCAGTCGGAGTCTAACCGTACTGATGAGCTGTGATACGGCAAAACAGATCTGTCTGCGGATGACAATATATATATATATATATGTGTGTGTGTGTGTGTGTGTGTGTGTGTGTGTGTGTGTGTAAGCTTTGAGTGTTGATTGTTTTTGGCGTCAAGATTTTTATTTTCCCAGTAGTTTTACTGATAAAAGGTATTTTGGCAAGCCGATGTGTGTTGTCGACCAGTAGAAATCGGAGAAACCAAGTAGACCACTAGAAACGAGAAATCGGAGAGCCAAGTTTGAATTTCATTCAATTTCGTTGCATTTACTTACGCGTAAGTACTTTTTTCCTCCTTCTATGGGTTAAATAGCAAGGAAGATTGGGTTTCATATTCTTGGTTAACAACCAGTCTACCGCAGAAAGTAATGATAACCTGTTGCGAAAAATGTTCTGCCCATTCAGTGTCATGTTTCTTTTGAGAAATGGTAAAGCATGTGTTTATCACGTATGGCATTTAACTGATATATATATATATATATATATATATATATATATATATATATATATATATAAAGGAAAAATCCACACGTTATTTAAATTTGTTATAAATTATAATTCATTTCAATGAGCTGAATTAGCTCATTTCATCAAACCACGCAATATTCTTTCCATTCAGTACAAAGATTTTTACCGGAATAAGAGAATAAGCATTTTTTGTACTAAAGAGATTTTTGTACCGAATGGAACGAATATTGTGTGGTTTGATGAAATGAGCTAATTTAGCTCATTGAAATGAATTATAATTTATAACCAATTAAAATGACGTGCTGAATTTTCCTTTATAAATATCATATTGCTCTGGATAACATCCATTGAGCACTCTATATAGATATAACACTTAATATTTTATATTAAGTATTAAGTTGATCTTGTTGGTTAACCCCCGCCGTATACGGACTGGATATCTATCTATCTATCTATCTATCTATCTATCTATCTATCTATCTATCTATCTATCTATCTATATATTTAGTCATCCGCAGACAGATCTGTTTCGCTGTATCACAGCTCATCAGTACGTTTAGACTCCGATTGCTTTTAACCCAGGATTGAAACCCGAAGTGACATCAGTCGGCGGTTCTACCTCTGGGCTATGGGCGCTCGGTAGAAGAAGGCAGACTTTTTAGCGTGTATATTGTCATTATGCACCCCCAATAGCCAGAGTTCTCTAATTCATTAGTGAATGAGCGATGCGTATATATATATATATATATATATATATATATATATTATCTCTAATTCATTAGTGAATGAGCGATGCGTATATATATATATAATTGGAATGTTATAGTCGTGCCAACGAGAGGAAAGTGTATAATGCAAAATTTAAATAAAAATAGAAGCCGGAAGTTTTTGTCTACAAAATATATTGTATTTTAGTTTTTATATTTTATATTCTGTTAAACGTGTTTCTGGTCTCGCGACCCGACTTCGTCAGGCAGAGTGCAGTTATCAGCCTTAGCCTTTTTTGTGTGCGGTAGTAGCTGTGAGGGAATCTCTTTTCGCTTTAAGAGGATAATAAAATAAAATTCTTACTTACAAAATCAAGAAGAAAACTTCATGAACAAATTTAAACTAGCAATGAATAGATCATGATCCCTCCCACGCACGTACGGACACACAACTTTCAAACCGGATCCTTTATTAAGATCTATCTAGCTATGGGTTAAATAGTAGAGTAGGTGAGATTTTATAGCTTTGGTTGGCAACCAACCTACCTCAAATGTAATGGCAACCTGTTGTGAAAAAATATTCTGGCCAGTCAGTAATGTATCTTCTAAGACATGATTAACCATGTAATGGAATTTAACTGATATATATATATATATATATATGATCTGGCAACGTCTTAGACCGCTCAACCACGAATGACCACCAGTCTAAACGAGGTTTTAATCAAGCCTATATAACACAATTTTCGATTCATCGGAACAACTATATCTGCTCTGAAATGAATCGTAATGTCAACAAATGTAAACATGTTACGGAAATTAACGAATTTTAACGAAACTTGGTTATAAAAACCGACAATTTGAAATGAATTGTTTGAACATTTTTTTTATCGATACTCGTATTTAAGTAGATATTCTGTTTTTTTTTTTTTGTTTTTTTGTTTTCAATTAAATAGTATAATATATTTATATCTACTGGCCTAATTATTAAAATTAAATTGTTATTACGAAAATGTATGCCATATATATGCCGAATATATATATATATATATATATATATATATATATATATAAGGGACACATAACACGCCCACCGAATGACCAAATAAACTAGTCGGACCGCTTGTGTTCGTTGATAGGCGCACGCACACAAGTATGTACACATATTAGCAAGAACGAACTCCGTGACACACATACAAAATCCTAAGCAATATAGGAATTTTGTATATATATATATGTTTGTGTGTGCGTGTGCGTATGTGTCTATGAATATATAAATTTAAAAACAAAATCTTCCTTCGATTGATATTTGACCCATCCTAAATTATGTTATTATCCTTTTATTACACTTTTAAGGCTAGATGGAACAAAAATATGTCGACATTTAAACTAGAAAAATTTTAAATTTGAATAATTGTCTAGCCACGTGTCGTAATTTGAATTAAAATATAGAAACGTCCCCTACATAACGTAGACTATAATATAAAAACAGCCGAATCTTGGCAAAATATGCAGACTGTGCAAGGGAGAAAAATTAGCTGTTATATTATTCCCAAAGAAAAATGAATTACTAAATGAAAGAACAGAAATTATGTCCAAGTGCAACCATACCATAAAACACCTATTAAGAGCGTATGACCATGGACGAAAATGTTATAGGACCTTTATGTAACTTCACCTAATTTTATAAATTGTGCGTTCATAAAAGATCCCTGTTACGTAAGTGTTTTAAAAAAAAGAGGGGAATCCCAGTTTTTGTAAAATACTTGAAAACACCGAAAGATAGGAAGCGGGGTCGTAAAATCGTCGTCGTCGTTCTGCGGCCTTGGCCGAGATAGAACTCACTACACCCCTCCAGTATTCCCTGTGCATTTGGAACCCTGGCGCAGATTGTAGCGAAATTCATAATCTTGTCAAATAGCTGAATACTTGATGCTTCGCCAGGGCTACCAAGGGTGTTTTTATTGCGACAACAACACTAGATGGGTTGCCTCCAGTCCCCATCCTGTTATTTAACCCATAACTGGAGGGAAGTGATGGATTAATACCTTTCCCAAGGGTACCAGAGCTGAAGTGAATGCAGGGTACTCAACTGGAATTCCAACTCGGCTCACCGATTTCTATTTCCAAGCCAACATCCACTGCCCCACAACACACATCCGTCACTCGTAAAATAAATGCTTTACGAATGAAAAATATTAAAAGTTCTACAATAGAACTGTATTGAACACTTTTTAATACAACTGAGTACTGGTCTCATTTAATTATGATCAAAAACTAAATAAGTATATATATATATATATATATATATATATATATATATATATATATATATATATACTTAGCTCACTGGTGCCTCCTATATCTAAATTTACTCGAGCCACAAGATTAGCAACTAGGTCCCACCCTTTTTCTGTGAAACCAATAAAATTTAAAAACGCAAATTCTACTCCATCAGCTTATTTTCCTGCACTTCCCGCCTGTGGAATTCCATTTTGTTTACTTGCTTCTCCGACAGCTACTATCTCCAAGAATTTAAATGTAAAGTCAGTAGTCATCTCTTATCTCACTAACCTGCATGATCTCTCTCTCTCGCTCCTTTCTCCGTCCACTCCACTCTCATCGGTATCCTCATCCTTCTCTTACCCACTTCCTGATGCCCCCTATAAGCTGCCACTCTTTCTCATAACTTTCTCTCAGGCTCCTTTCTCCATCCATTCCACTCTCATCAGTATTCTCATCTTTCTCTTACCCACTTCCTGACACTCCCTATAACCTGTCACTCTTTCTCATAACATTCCTCATATGTAGCCACTGCAAAGCAGTGACAGTAAAATGGCTTGCTTGGGGCAATATGATTATATATATATATATATATATATATATATATATATATATATATAATAATAATAATAATAATAAGATAATAATAAGACCGACTCTGTAAGTATCTAAATCCTAAAACTATACGAAAATAAACTTTAAGGACAACAAATAACAGACAGAATTTTACGTATATATATATATATATATATATATATATATATAGGAAAGAATATTAAAAAGTTTTGAATTTAAAAATAAACAAATACTGTCAAAAAATACATTTTTAAATTCAAATCTTTTTAATATATTCTTTCCTATACATATTAAGACAGTACAAGTGGATCATCACTATGTTATATATATAACTATAATATATATATATATATAAATCCAGATAAAGAGGAACAATCGTTTTACTATTTTGAGTACCCTGGCATTTATTTTATTATAAAGAGTGCTCAATATAATAGATATTATAGAGTTTAATATAATCATATAATTATTAATTAATTGTGCATTGCGACACGGAAATTTATATGTTTCGAGATATATTCACTTCATCAGGCAATATTTGATTTTGATTGTGAAAATGATTTACATTTAAATATTAAAAAAATCATCGGTTTGGTATTTATGTATGTGGGAAGATATAAAATTTATGTGTGTGTTGCTATTCGCTTTGAAATTTGGCCAGCAATTTCTAGGGCATACATTATATAGTTTATAATGAAGATATCATGGATCGAGCATGTAAGCAATGGCGGAAAGAATGGAAATGAAAAGGAAATTAATATTGAGGCATCAGGAAGGGGCAACTGAATTTCTTTCAAACACTCTTCCCATCCTCCCAACGATCTATCACCCCGCTTCTGACATTTCCTATATCTAACCACTCTTTCTATTTACCTTCCCCTATGTAGCCCCAAGTGCAATAGAAGCAGTGGAATGCCTTGCTTAGGGTGAAACGATTACAAAAAAAAATTCCTGACATCCAAAAGCACAAGGATGCATTCCAGGACCTGAGAAGAATATTAAGAAACAGGACAATTTCGCTAGAAACAAAGAGGAGAGTACTGGATTGCTATGTGATGTCCCTCCTTCAATATGCCAGTGAATGTTGGACAATATCATCAAGGATGAAAGAAAAACTTGAAGCAACTAAAATGTGGTTCTACAGAAGGATGCTGGATATAAAGTGGGGGATCAATTTTGTATTATAATCAATATATAAACTGACCCCTCACTTTGTGGCCACATCAGTTTCTATACATTTATATTCCTGAGATCCAAAAGCACAAGGATGCATTCCAGGAGCTGAGAAGAGTATTAAGAAACAGGACAATTTCACTAGAAACAAAGAAGAGAGTACTGGATTGCTATGTGATGTCGGTTCTTCAATATAGCAATGCTGGACAATATCATCGAAGATGAAGGAAAAACTTGAAACAACTGAAATGTGGTTCTACAGAAGGATGCTACGAATATCATGGATCGAGCATGTGAGCAATGATGAGGTCTTGGAAAGAATGGAAACGAAAAGGAAATTAATATTGAGCATCAGGAAGAGACAACTGAAGTTCCTGAGACATGAAATGAGGAAGGAGGGCTTGGAGAACTTGATACTAACAGGCCAGATAAAGGGAAAAAGAGACAGAAGCAACCGTGGATAACTTATTTGAAGGACCTGGGCAGGTGGATGACAGAACGGTGGTTGCTTGGTGTTACAGGAGAAGACGTGCTAAGAGCCACCATGATAGAAAGACGTGGAAAGACATGATCTCCTTCGTCCTGAAAGGACAATGCACATAAAAGAGAAAGTTTTAATGTGGACTTGTGGTTATTCCATCAAGTCTAAAAAGTGTAATAAAGGGGTAATATAATAATTTAGGATGGGTCAAATATCGGACGGAGGAAAGTTTTTTTTTTTAATTTATATAAATTAAATAAAAAAAACTAGTTGAGGAATCCGACAAATTACTTGCGAAAACCTAAAAAACCTTATCCAGATACATTCTTCATTAAAGTTGTCAAAACCGAAAAAAAGAAAAACAAAAACAAAAAAAAAAACAGAATACGCAAAACTACTAACGTTCTCCAAGGCGAGATTACTTCAGTCAGTTAAGTGCCATACGAGATACACGCTTGGGCGATCATGTCTCGAAAGAGACATGACTGACTGGGCAGAAGATTATCCCGCAGTAGGTTGCCATTGCTTTCTGCGATAGACTGGTTGCCGACCAAGGCTATAGAACCCAATCTGTCCTGTTATTTGACTCATAGCTAGAAGCGGAATATATGTATTATATTATTAAGTAACAATTAGTAGGGGATCAGTTTATTACTTCATAACAATAGAAAACTGATCCCCCATTTTATGACCAGTAGAAGACTTAGTCATGTTTCCAACTATTATATTCACTCAGTCAGTTAAGTGCCATACGTGATACACGCTTGGGCGATCATGTCTCGAAAGAGACATGACTGACTGGGCAGAAGATTATCCCGCAGTAGGTTGCCATTGTTTCTGCGGTAGACTGGTTGCCGACCAAGGCTATAGAACCCAGTCTGTCCTGTTATTTGACTCATAGCTAGAAGCGGAATATATGTATTATATTATTAAGTAACAATTAGTGGGGGATCAGTTTATTACTTCATAACAATAGAAAACTGATCCCCCACTTTATGACCATTAGAAGCCTTAATCATGTTTCCAACTATTATATTCAGTCAGTCAGTTAAGTGCCATACGTGATATACGCTTGGGCGATCATGTTTCGGAAGAGACATGACTGACTGGGCAGAAGATTATCCCGCAGTAGGTTGCCATTGCTTTCTGCGGTAGACTGGTTGCCGACCAAGGCTATAGAACCCAATCTGTCCTGTTATTTAACCCATAACTGGAAGGAATAGACGGATTAATACCTTTCCCAAGGGTATTTGCGCGTAAGTGAATGCAATGAATTC
>JBBBDQ010001679.1:210000-262500 GCA_037127315.1 Ascarosepion bandense
CTGTTGCTCTCATCTTCGTTGACATATTCACGACGTTTCGCCCGTTAAGCTCTTCGGCTTTCTTAAGGATCTCTATATTTCTGAGATGCGATTGCTGTTCGTGCATATATATATATATATATATATATATATATATATATATATACATATATATATAGTGTGTATTTTGGCATCATTTTTCATTAATGCAGGTTTCATTGAATAATATAGACTAGTTTTGTCTATTAATTTTGTGTAGGATCCATTCATACCGTCTGATATACTTGATGGTGATATCGTTAAACAAGAAAATAATAAACAGAAACTAAAAATCCTGGAAGCAATCTACATTAAACAATTTAAACCTGGTTTGAATACAATCAATTTTGATATTTCCAATAACGTACTCAAATGCCTGTAATCAGACCAGGGACCACACCGCCACTATTTTGTCACTGTCTTCGGCCATCCGCCACGGTAGGGATGGACTTATATTTTCAATTCAATTCTCTTTATTGCTAATAGCTTAAATGTTCTATGTTTACTGTGTGTTATTATTTACTCTTTGATAATGGCTTATGTGAGCCAAAAGCTTAGACCAGATAAAAAAATCAACAATTACTGTGATTTTTTGTTGTCTTTCAACGACATCACCATCAAGTATATCAGACGGTATGAACGGATCCTACACAAAATTAATAGACAAAACTTGTCTATATTATTCAATGAAACCTGCATTAATATATATATATATATATATATATATATATATATATATATATATATACTGCGATTATTAGGCCACCCTCCCTAGTTATTTAAAAGAAATGATGTATTTCATACTATTTTTAGTATTTATTGCCAAGTGGATAATTTGAAATGAAAATAGAATGGTTCTTTTGTTATTATTAATTGCAAAATTTTACAAGGCAATGAAGCAAAGATGAACTCATCCGAATCACCCAAAATTTTCTTCATTCTTTCATTGATGAAACTGCAATATAAGTAATTATTAAATATTTATAAATTCATTTGATGCACATGTTATTGTGCAATATTAACAAAAGAACCATTCTATTTTCATTTACAATTATTCACTTGGCAATAAATACTAAAAAATAGTATGAAATACATCATTTTTTAAGACACTGGGGTGGCCTAATAATTATGGCCGATAGTGTATATTCTTAATATCGAAATAAGTTCAGTACATTTATGTCAAGTTTATAATTGGTGTTATTATATACAATATAAAATATTATATATAAATAATATATAAATCAGCCTTCCGCCCGTGCATTGAATGTTACTGACATATCTGCTCGGTTGCTCCTGCTATCCACCTAGGAATGCTTGACAAAATCCAACGAAGAATCTGTAATGTGATCGATCCCGACTTGGCAGCTCAAATACAGTCACTTTCTCACCGGCGCAATGTGGCTTCCCTGTGTCTCTTCTACAAACACTTTCACAGCTTCTTTTACAACTTAGATCACTGGTGCTCTCTGTATATGAATTTACTCAAGCCACAAGTTTAGCAACTTTGTCCCACCCTTTTACTGTGAAACAAATAATTTGTAAACGCCAATTCTACTCCACCAGCTACTTTTCTCGCATTTCCCTCCTGTGGAATTCCCTTCCATTTATTTGCATCCCCGACAGCTATAATGTCCAAGAATTTAAATATAAAGTCAATAGTCATCTCCTATCTCACTAACCTGCATCCTCTCTCTCTCTCTCTCTCATCCTCCTTTCTCCGTCCACTCCACTCTCATCAGTATTCTCATCCTTCTCTTACCCACTTCCTGAAACTCCCTATAACCTGTCACACTTTCTCATAACTTTCTCTCATGCTCCTTTCTCCGTCCACTCCCCTCGCATAAGTATTCTCATCCTCCGCTTACCCTCTTCCTGACACTCCCTATAACCTGTCACTCTTTCTCATAACTTTCTCTCATGCTCCTTTCTCCGTCCATTCCACCCTCATCAGTATTCTCATCCTTCTCTTACCCACTTCCTGACACCCCCTATAACCTGCCACTCTTTCTCATAACTTTCTCTCATGCTCCTTTCTACGTCCACTCCACTCTCATCAGTAGTCTCATCCTACTCTTACCCACATCCTGACACCACCTATAACCTGTCACTCTTTCTCATAACTTTCTCTCATGCTCCTTTCTACGTCCACTCTACTCTCATCAATATTCTCATCCTTCTCTTACCCACTTCCTGACACCCCCTATAACCTGCCACTCTTTCTCATAACTTTCTCTCATGCTCCTTTCTACGTCCACTCCACTCTCATCAATATTCTCATCCTTCTCTTACCCACTTCCTGACACCCCCTATAACCTGTCACTCTTTCTCATAACTTTCTCTCATGCTCCTTTCTCCGTCCACTCCACTCTCATCAGTATACTTATCCTTCTCTTACCCACTTCCTGACACCCCCTATAACCTAACACTCTTTCTCATAACTTTCTCTCATGCTCCTTTCTCCGTCCACTCCACTCTCATCAATATTCTCATACTTCTCTTACCCACTTCCTGACGCCCCCATAACCTGTCACTCTTTCTCATAACTTTCTCTCATGCTCCTTTCTCTGCCCATTCCACTCTCATCAGTATTCTCATCATTCTATTACACACTTCCTGACGCCCCAATAACCTGTCACTCTTTCTCATAACTTTCTCTCATGCTCCTTTCTCCGTCCACTCCACTCTCATCAGTATCCTCATCCTTCTCTTACCCACTTCCTGACATCCCCTATAACCTGTCACTCTTTCTCATAACTTTCTCTCATGCTCCTTTCTCCGTCCACTCCACCCTCATCAGTATTCTCATCCTTCTCTTACACACTTCCTGACACCCCCCTATAACCTGTCACTCTTTTCATAACTTTCTCTCATGCTCCTTTCTCCGTCCACTCCACTCTCATCAGTATTCTCATCCTTCTCTTTACCCACTTCCCACCCCTATAACCTGTCACTCTTTCAACTTTCTCTCATGCTCCTTTTCTCCGTCCACCCTCTCTCATCAATATTCTCATTCTTCTCTTACCCACTTCCTGACACTCTCTATAACCTGTCACTCTTTCTCATAACTTTCTCTCATGCTCCTTTCTCCGTCCACTCCACTCTCATCAGTATTCTCATCCTTCTCTTACCCACTTCCTGACGCCCCCATAACCTGTCACTCTTTCTCATAACTTTCTCTCATGCTCCTTTCTCCGTCCACTCAACTCTCATCAGTATTCTCATCGTTCTCTTACCCCACTTCCTGACACCCCCTCTAACCTGTCACTCTTTCATAACTTTCTCTCATGCTCCTTTCTCCGTCCACTCAATCCTCATCAATATTCTCATCCTTCTCTTACCCACTTCCTGACACCCCCCATAACCTGTCACTCTTTCATAACTTTCTCTCATGCTCCTTTCTCCGTCCACTCAACTCTCATCAGTATTCTCATCCTTCTCTTACCCACTTCCTGACACCACCTATAACCTGTCACTCTTTCTCATAACTTTCTCTCATGCTCCTTTCTCCGTCCACTCAACTCTCATCAGTATTCTCATCATTCTCTTACCCACTTCCTGACACCCCCTATACCCTGTCACTTTTCATAACTTTCTCTCATGCTCCTTTCTCTGTCCACTCAACTCTCATCAATATTCTCATCCTTCTCTTACCCACTTCCCTGACACCCCCTCTAACCTGTCACTCTTTCTCATAACTTTCTCTCATGCTCCTTTCTCCGTCCACTCCACTCTCATCAATATTCTCATCCTTCTCTTACCCACTTCCTGACACCCCTATAACCTGTCACTTTTCTCATAACTTTCTAATGCTCCTTTCTCCGTCCACTCAACTCTCATCAGTATTCTCATATCCTTCTCTACCCACTTCCTGACACCCCCTATAACCTGTCACTCTTTCTCATAACTTTCTCTAATGCCTCTTTCTCCGCCCACTCAACTCTCATCAGTATTCTCATCCTTCTCTTACCCACTTCCCTGACACCCCTATAACCTGTCACTTTTTCTCATAACTTTCTCTAATGCCTCTTTCTCCGCCCACTCAACTCTCATCAGTATTCTCATCCTTCTCTTACCCACTTCCTGACACCCCCTATAACCTGTCACACTTTTCTCATAACTTTCTCTGTCTCTTTCTCCGTCCACTCCACTCTCATCAGTATTCTCATCGTTCTCTTACCCACTTCCCCGACACCCCCTCTAACCTGTCACTCTTTCTCATAACTTTCTCTCATGCTCCTTTCTCCGTCCACTCAACTCTCATCAATATTCTCATCCTTCTCTTACCCACTTCCTGACACCCCCTATAACCTGTCACTCTTTCTCATAACTTTCCTCATGCCTCTTTCTCCGTCCACTCAACTCTCATCAGTATTCTCATCCTTCTCTTACCCACTTCCTGACACCACCTATAACCTGTCACTCTTTCTCATAACTTTCCTCATGCTCCTTTCTCCGTCCACTCAACTCTCATCAGCATATTCTCATCATTCTCTTACCCACTTCCTGACACCCCCTATACCCTGTCACTCTTTCTCATAACTTTCTCTCATGCTCTTTTCTCCGTCCACTCAACTCTCATCAATATTCTCATCCTTCTCTTACCCACTTCCTGACACCCCCTCTAACCTGTCACCTTTCCTTGCTAACTTTCTCTCATGCTCCTTTCTCCGTCCACTCCACTCTCATCAATATTCTCATCCTTCTCTTACCCACTTCCCGACACCCCTATAACCTGTCACTCTTTCTCATAACTTTTCTAATGCTCCTTTCTCCAACCACTCAACTCTCATCAGTATTCTCATCCTTCTCTTACCCACTTCCTGACACCCCCTATAACCTGTCACTTTTCACATAACTTTCTAATGCTCCTTTCTCCGCCCACTCAACTCTCATCAGTATTCTCATCCTTCTCTGCCCACTTCCTGACACCCCCTAACCTGTCACACTTTCTCATAACTTTCTCTCATGCTCCTTTCTCCGTCCACTCCACTCTCATCAGTATTCTCAACCTTCTCTTTACCCACTTCCTGACACCCCCTATAACCTGTCACTCTTTCTCTGCTAACTTTCATGCTCCTTTCTCCGTCCACTCCACTCTCTCATCAGTATTCTCATCCTTCTCTTACCCACCTCCCGACACTCCCCTAACCTGTCACTCTTCACATAACTTTCTCTCATGCTCCTTTCTCCGTCCACTCCACTCTCATCAGTATTCTCATCCTTCTCTTACCCACTTCCTGACACCCCCTATAACCTGTCACTCTTTCTCATAACTTTCTCTCATGCTCCTTTCTCCGTCCACTCCACTCTCATCAGTATTCTCATCCTTCTCTTACCCACTTCCTGACGCCCCCATAACCTGTCACTCTTTCTCATAACTTTCTCTCATGCTCCTTTCTCCGTCCACTCCACTCTCATCAGTATTCTCATCCTTCTCTTACCCATTTCCTGACGCCCCCATAACCTGTCACTCTTTCTCATAACTTTCTCTCATGCTCCTTTCTCCGTCCACTCCACTCTCATCAATATTCTCATCCTTCTCTTACCCACTTCCTGACACCCCTATAACCTGTCACTCTTTCTCATAACTTTCTCTAATGCTCCTTTCTCCGTCCACTCAACTCTCATCAGTATTCTCATCCTTCTCTTACCCACTTCCTGACACCCCCTATAACCTGTCACTCTTTCTCATAACTTTCTCTAATGCTCCTTTCTCCGCCCACTCAACTCTCATCAGTATTCTCATCCTTCTCTTACCCACTTCCTGACACCCCCTATAACCTGTCACACTTTCTCATAACTTTCTCTCATGCTCCTTTCTCCGTCCACTCCACTCTCATCAGTATTCTCAACCTTCTCTTACCCACTTCCTGACACCCCCTATAACCTGTCACTCTTTCTCATAACTTTCTCTCATGCTCCTTTCTCCGTCCACTCCACTCTCATCAGTATTCTCATCCTTCTCTTACCCACCTCCTGACACCCCCTCTAACCTGTCACTCTTTCACATAACTTTCTCTCATGCTCCTTTCTCCGTCCACTCCACTCTCATCAGTATTCTCATCCTTCTCTTACCCACTTCCTGACACCCCCTATAACCTGTCACTCTTTCTCATAACTTTCTCTCATGCTCCTTTCTCCGTCCACTCCACTCTCATCAGTATTCTCATCCTTCTCTTACCCACTTCCTGACGCCCCCATAACCTGTCACTCTTTCTCATAACTTTCTCTCATGCTCCTTTCTCCGTCCACTCCACTCTCATCAGTATTCTCATCCTTCTCTTACCCATTTCCTGACGCCCCCATAACCTGTCACTCTTTCTCATAACTTTCTCTCATGCTCCTTTCTCCGTCCACTCAAATCTCATCATTATTCTCATCCTTCTCTTACCCACTTCCTGACGCCCCCATAACCTGTCACTCTTTCTCATAACTTTCTCTCATGCTCCTTTCTCCGTCCACTCAAATCTCATCATTATTCTCATCCTTCTCTTACCCACTTCCTGACGCCCCCTCTAACCTGTCACTCTTTCTCATAACTTTCTCTCATGCTCCTTTCTCCTTCCACTCAACTCTCATCAATATTCTCATCCTTCTCTTACCCACTTCCTGACACCCCCCTATAACCTGTCACTCTTTCTCATAACTTTCTCTCATGCTCCTTTCTCCGTCCACTCAACTCTCATCAATATTCTCATCCTTCTCTTACCCACTTCCTGACACCACCTCTAACCTGTCACTCTTTCTCATAACTTTCTCTCATGCTCCTTTCTCCGTCCACTCCACTCTCATCAATATTCTCATCCTTCTCTTACCCACTTCCTGACACCCCCTATAACCTGTCACTCTTTCTCATAACTTTCTCTCATGCTCCTTTCTCCGTCCACTCCACTCTCATCAGTATACTTATCCTTCTCTTACCCACTTCCTGACGCCCCCTATAACCTGTCACTCTTTCTCATAACTTTCTCTCGTGCTCCTTTCTCCGTCCACTCCACTCTCATCAGTATTCTCATCATTCTCTTACCCACTTCCTGACACTCCCTATAACCTGTCACTCTTTCTCATAACTTTCTCTCATGCTCCTTTCTCCGTCCACTCAACTCTCATCAGTATTCTCATCGTTCTCTTACCCACTTCCTGACACCCCCTCTAACCTGTCACTCTTTCTCATAACTTTCTCTCATGCTCCTTTCTCCTTCCACTCAACTCTCATCAATATTCTCATCCTTCTCTTACCCACTTCCTGACACCCCCTATAACCTGTCACTCTTTCTCATAACTTTTTCTCATGCTCCTTTCTCCGTCCACTCCACTCTCATCAATATTCTCATCCTTCTCTTACCCACTTCCTGACACCCCCTATAACCTGTCACTCTTTCTCATAACTTTCTCTCATGCTCCTTTCTCCGTCCACTCCACTCTCATCAGTATTCTCATCCTTCTCTTACCCACTTCCTGACACCCCCTATAACCTGTCACTCTTTCTCATAACTTTCTCTCATGCTCCTTTCTCCGTCCTCCACTCTCATCAGTATACTTATCCTTCTCTTACCCACTTCCTGACGCCCCCTATAACCTGTCACTCTTTCTCATAACTTTCTCTCGTGCTCCTTTCTCCGTCCACTCCACTCTCATCAGTATTCTCATCATTCTCTTACCCACTTCCTGACACTCCCTATAACCTGTCACTCTTTCTCATAACTTTCTCTCATGCTCCTTTCTCCGTCCACTCAACTCTCATCAGTATTCTCATCGTTCTCTTACCCACTTCCTGACACCCCCTCTAACCTGTCACTCTTTCTCATAACTTTCTCTCATGCTCCTTTCTCCTTCCACTCAACTCTCATCAATATTCTCATCCTTCTCTTACCCACTTCCTGACACCCCCTATAACCTGTCACTCTTTCTCATAACTTTTTCTCATGCTCGTTTCTCCGTCCACTCCACTCTCATCAATATTCTCATCCTTCTCTTACCCACTTCCTGACACCCCCTATAACCTGTCACTCTTTCTCATAACTTTCTCTCATGCTCCTTTCTCCGTCCACTCCACTCTCATCAGTATTCTCATCCTTCTCTTACCCACTTCCTGACACCCCCTATAACCTGTCACTCTTTCTCATAACTTTCTCTCATGCTCCTTTCTCCGTCCGCTCAACTCTCATCAGTATTCTCATCCTTCTCTTACCCACTTCCTGACTCCCCCTATAACCTGTCACTCTTTCTCATAACTTTCTCTCATGCTCCTTTCTCCGTCCACTCAACTCTCATCAATATTCTCATACTCCTCTTACCCACTTCCTGACACCCCCTATAACCTGTCACTCTTTCTCATAACTTTCTCTCATGCTCCTTTCTCCGTCCACTCCACTCTCATCAGTATTCTCATCCTTCTCTTACCCACTTCCTGACGCCCCCTATAACCTGTCACTCTTTCTCATAACTTTCTCTCATGCTCCTTTCTCCCTCCACTCCACTCTCATCAATATTCTCATCATTCTCTTACACACATCCTGACACCCCCTATAACCTGTCACTCTTTCTCATAACTTTCTCTCATGCTCCTTTCTCCGTCCACTCCACTCTCATCAAAATTCTCATCCTTCTCTTACCCACTTCTTGACACCCCCTATAATCTGTCACTCTTTCTCATAACTTTCTCTCATGCTCCTTTCTCCGTCCACTCCACTCTCATCAATATTCTCATACTTCTCTTACCCACTTCCTGACGCCCCCATAACCTGTCACTCTTTCTCATAACTTTCTCTCATGCTCCTTTCTCTGCCCATTCCACTCTCATCAGTATTCTCATCATTCTATTACACACTTCCTGACGCCCCAATAACCTGTCACTCTTTCTCATAACTTTCTCTCATGCTCCTTTCTCCGTCCACTCCACTCTCATCAGTATCCTCATCCTTCTCTTACCCACTTCCTGACATCCCCTATAACCTGTCACTCTTTCTCATAACTTTCTCTCATGCTCCTTTCTCCGTCCACTCCACCCTCATCAGTATTCTCATCCTTCTCTTACACACTTCCTGACACCCCCTATAACCTGTCACTCTTTCTCATAACTTTCTCTCATGCTCCTTTCTCCGTCCACTCCACTCTCATCAGTATTCTCATCCTTCTCTTACCCACTTCCTGACACCCCCTATAACCTGTCACTCTTTCTCATAACTTTCTCTCATGCTCCTTTCTCCGTCCACTCCTCTCTCATCAATATTCTCATTCTTCTCTTACCCACTTCCTGACACCCCCTATAACCTGTCACTCTTTCTCATAACTTTCTCTCATGCTCCTTTCTCCGTCCACTCCACTCTCATCAGTATTCTCATCCTTCTCTTACCCACTTCCTGACGCCCCCATAACCTGTCACTCTTTCTCATAACTTTCTCTCATGCTCCTTTCTCCGTCCACTCAACTCTCATCAGTATTCTCATCGTTCTCTTACCCACTTCCTGACACCCCCTCTAACCTGTCACTCTTTCTCATAACTTTCTCTCATGCTCCTTTCTCCGTCCACTCAACTCTCATCAATATTCTCATCCTTCTCTTACCCACTTCCTGACACCCCCTATAACCTGTCACTCTTTCTCATAACTTTCTCTCATGCTCCTTTCTCCGTCCACTCAACTCTCATCAGTATTCTCATCCTTCTCTTACACACTTCCTGACACCCCCTATAACCTGTCACTCTTTCTCATAACTTTCTCTCATGCTCCTTTCTCCGTCCACTCAACTCTCATCAGTATTCTCATCATTCTCTTACCCACTTCCTGACACCCCCTATACCCTGTCACTCTTTCTCATAACTTTCTCTCATGCTCCTTTCTCCGTCCACTCAACTCTCATCAATATTCTCATCCTTCTCTTACCCACTTCCTGACACCCCCTCTAACCTGTCACTCTTTCTCATAACTTTCTCTCATGCTCCTTTCTCCGTCCACTCCACTCTCATCAATATTCTCATCCTTCTCTTACCCACTTCCTGACACCCCTATAACCTGTCACTCTTTCTCATAACTTTCTCTAATGCTCCTTTCTCCGTCCACTCAACTCTCATCAGTATTCTCATCCTTCTCTTACCCACTTCCTGACACCCCCTATAACCTGTCACTCTTTCTCATAACTTTCTCTAATGCTCCTTTCTCCGCCCACTCAACTCTCATCAGTATTCTCATCCTTCTCTTACCCACTTCCTGACACCCCCTATAACCTGTCACACTTTCTCATAACTTTCTCTCATGCTCCTTTCTCCGTCCACTCCACTCTCATCAGTATTCTCAACCTTCTCTTACCCACTTCCTGACACCCCCTATAACCTGTCACTCTTTCTCATAACTTTCTCTCATGCTCCTTTCTCCGTCCACTCCACTCTCATCAGTATTCTCATCCTTCTCTTACCCACCTCCTGACACCCCCTCTAACCTGTCACTCTTTCACATAACTTTCTCTCATGCTCCTTTCTCCGTCCACTCCACTCTCATCAGTATTCTCATCCTTCTCTTACCCACTTCCTGACACCACCTATAACCTGTCACTCTTTCTCATAACTTTCTCTCATGCTCCTTTCTCCGTCCACTCCACTCTCATCAGTATTCTCATCCTTCTCTTACCCACTTCCTGACGCCCCCATAACCTGTCACTCTTTCTCATAACTTTCTCTCATGCTCCTTTCTCCGTCCACTCCACTCTCATCAGTATTCTCATCCTTCTCTTACCCATTTCCTGACGCCCCCATAACCTGTCACTCTTTCTCATAACTTTCTCTCATGCTCCTTTCTCCGTCCACTCAAATCTCATCATTATTCTCATCCTTCTCTTACCCACTTCCTGACGCCCCCATAACCTGTCACTCTTTCTCATAACTTTCTCTCATGCTCCTTTCTCCGTCCACTCAAATCTCATCATTATTCTCATCCTTCTCTTACCCACTTCCTGACGCCCCCTATAACCTGTCACTCTTTCTCATAACTTTCTCTCATGCTCCTTTCTCCGTCCACTCAACTCTCATCAATATTCTCATCCTTCTCTTACCCACTTCCTGACACCACCTCTAACCTGTCACTCTTTCTCATAACTTTCTCTCATGCTCCTTTCTCCGTCCACTCCACTCTCATCAATATTCTCATCCTTCTCTTACCCACTTCCTGACACCCCCTATAACCTGTCACTCTTTCTCATAACTTTCTCTAATGCTCCTTTCTCCGTCCACTCAACTCTCATCAGTATTCTCATCCTTCTCTTACCCACTTCCTGACACCCCCTCTAACCTGTCACTCTTTCTCATAACTTTCTCTCATGCTCCTTTCTCCGTCCACTCAACTCTCATCAGTATTCTCATCCTTCTCTTACCCAGTTCCTGACACCCCCTATAACCTGTCACTCTTTCTCATAACTTTCTCTCATGCTCCTTTCTCCGTCCACTCCACTCTCATCAGTATTCTCATCCTTCTCTTACCCACTTCCTGACGCCCCCATAACCTGTCACTCTTTCTCATAACTTTCTCTCATGCTCCTTTCTCCGTCCACTCCACTCTCATCAGTATTCTCATCCTTCTCTTACCCATTTCCTGACGCCCCCATAACCTGTCACTCTTTCTCATAACTTTCTCTCATGCTCCTTTCTCCGTCCACTCAAATCTCATCATTATTCTCATCCTTCTCTTACCCACTTCCTGACGCCCCCATAACCTGTCACTCTTTCTCATAACTTTCTCTCATGCTCCTTTCTCCGTCCACTCAAATCTCATCATTATTCTCATCCTTCTCTTACCCACTTCCTGACGCCCCCTATAACCTGTCACTCTTTCTCATAACTTTCTCTCATGCTCCTTTCTCCGTCCACTCAACTCTCATCAATATTCTCATCCTTCTCTTACCCACTTCCTGACACCACCTCTAACCTGTCACTCTTTCTCATAACTTTCTCTCATGCTCCTTTCTCCGTCCACTCCACTCTCATCAATATTCTCATCCTTCTCTTACCCACTTCCTGACACCCCCTATAACCTGTCACTCTTTCTCATAACTTTCTCTAATGCTCCTTTCTCCGTCCACTCAACTCTCATCAGTATTCTCATCCTTCTCTTACCCACTTCCTGACACCCCCTCTAACCTGTCACTCTTTCTCATAACTTTCTCTCATGCTCCTTTCTCCGTCCACTCAACTCTCATCAGTATTCTCATCCTTCTCTTACCCAGTTCCTGACACCCCCTATAACCTGTCACTCTTTCTCATAACTTTCTCTCATGCTCCTTTCTCCGTCCACTCAACTCTCATCAGTATTCTCATCCTTCTCTTACCCACTTCCTGACACCCCCTATAACCTGTCACACTTTCTCATAACTTTCTCTCATGCTCCTTTCTCCGTCCACTCAACTCTCATCAGTATTCTCATCCTTCTCTTACCCACTTCCTGACACCCCCTATAACCTGTCACACTTTCTCATAACTTTCTCTAATGCTCCTTTCTCCGTCCACTCAACTCTCGTCAGTATTCTCATCCTTCTCTTACCCACTTCCTGACGCCCCCTATAACCTGTCACTCTTTCTCATAACTTTCTCTCGTGCTCCTTTCTCCGTCCACTCCACTCTCATCAGTATTCTCATCATTCTCTTACCCACTTCCTGACACTCCCTATAACCTGTCACTCTTTCTCATAACTTTCTCTCATGCTCCTTTCTCCGTCCACTCAACTCTCATCAGTATTCTCATCGTTCTCTTACCCACTTCCTGACACCCCCTCTAACCTGTCACTCTTTCTCATAACTTTCTCTCATGCTCCTTTCTCCTTCCACTCAATTCTCATCAATATTCTCATCCTTCTCTTACCCACTTCCTGACACCCCCTATAACCTGTCACTCTTTCTCATAACTTTCTCTCATGCTCCTTTCTCCGTCCACTCCACTCTCATCAATATTCTCATCCTTCTCTTACCCACTTCCTGACACCCCCTATAACCTGTCACTCTTTCTCATAACTTTCTCTCATGCTCCTTTCTCCGTCCACTCCACTCTCATCAGTATACTTATCCTTCTCTTACCCACTTCCTGACACCCCCTATAACCTGTCACTCTTTCTCATAACTTTCTCTCATGCTCCTTTCTCCGTCCACTCAACACTCATCAGTATTCTCATCCTTCTCTTACCCACTTCCTGACTCCCCCTATAACCTGTCACTCTTTCTCATAACTTTCTCTCATGCTCCTTTCTCCGTCCACTCCACTCTCATCAAAATTCTCATCCTTCTCTTACCCACTTCTTGACACCCCCTATAATCTGTCACTCTTTCTCATAACTTTCTCTCATGCTCCTTTCTCCGTCCACTCAAATCTCATCAGTATTCTCATCCTTCTTACCCACTTCCTGACACCCCCTATAACCTGTCACTCTTTCTCATAACCTTTCTCTCATGCTCCTTTCTCCGTGCACTCCACTCTCATCAGTATTCTCCATCCTTCTCTTACCCACCACCTGACACCCCTCTAACCTGTCACTCTTTCTCATAACTTTCTCTCATGCTCCTTTCTCCCTCCACTCCATTCTAATCAGTATTCTCATCCTTCTCTTACCCACCTCCTGACACCCCCTCTAACCTGTCACTCTTTCTCATAACTTTCTCTCATGCTCCTTTCTCCCTCCACTCCACTCTCATCAATATTCTCATCCTTTTCTTACCCACATCCTGACACCCCCTATAATCTGTCACACTTTCTCATAACTTTCTCTCATGCTCCTTTCTCCGTCCACTCCACTCTCATCAAAATTCTCATCCTTCTCTACCCACTTCTTGACACCCCCTATAATCTGTCACTCTTTCTCATAACTTTCTCTCATGCTCCTTTCTCCGTCCACTCAAATCTCATCAGTATTCTCATCCTTCTCTTACCCACTTCCTGACACCCCCTATAACCTGTCACTCTTTCATAACTTTCTCTCATGCTCCTTTCTCGGTGCACTCCACTCTCATCAGTATTCTCATCCTTCTCTTACCCACCACCTGACACCCCCTCTAACCTGTCACTCTTTCTCATAACTTTCTCTCATGCTCCTTTCTCCCTCCACTCCATTCTAATCAGTATTCTCATCCTTCTCTTACCCACCTCCTGACACCCCCTCTAACCTGTCACCTCTTTCTCATAACTTTCTCTCATGCTCCTTTCTCCCTCCACTCCACTCTCATCAATATTCTCATCCTTTTCTTACCCACATCCTGACACCCCCTATAATCTGTCACACTTTCTTTTATAACTTTCTCTCATGCTCCTTTCTCCGTCCACTCCACTCTCATCAATATTCTCATCCTTCTCTTACCCACTTCTTGACACCCCCTATAATCTGTCACTCTTTCTCATAACTTTCTCTCATGCTCCTTTCTCCGTCCACTCAAATCTCATCAGTATTCTCATCCTTCTCTTACCCACTTCCTGACACCCCCTATAACCTGTCACTCTTTCTCATAACTTTCTCTCATGCTCCTTTCTCCGTGCACACCACTCTCATCAGTATTCTCATCCTTCTCTTACCCACCACCTGACACCCCTCTAACCTGTCACTCTTTCTCATAACTTTCTCTCATGCTCCTTTCTCCCTCCACTCCATTCTAATCAGTATTCTCATCCTTCTCTTACCCACCTCCTGACACCCCCTCTAACCTGTCACTCTTTCTCATAACTTTCTCTCATGCTCCTTTCTCCCTCCACTCCACTCTCATCAATATTCTCATCCTTTTCTTACCCACATCCTGACACCCCCTATAATCTGTCACACTTTCTCATAACTTTCTCTCATGCTCCTTTCTCCGTCCATTCCACCCTCATCAGTATTCTCATCCTTCTCTTACCCACTTCTTGACACCCCCTATAATCTGTCACTCTTTCTCATAACTTTCTCTCATGCTCCTTTCTCCGTCCACTCAAATCTCATCAGTATTCTCATCCTTCTCTTACCCACTTCCTGACACCCCCTATAACCTGTCACTCTTTCTCATAACTTTCTCTCATGCTCCTTTCTCCGTGCACTCCACTCTCATCAGTATTCTCATCCTTCTCTTACCCACCACCTGACACCCCTCTAACCTGTCACTCTTTCTCATAACTTTCTCTCATGCCTTTCTCCCTCCACTCCATTCTAATCAGTATTCTCATCCTTCTCTTACCCACCTCCTGACACCCCCTCTAACCTGTCACTCTTTCTCATAACTTTCTCTCATGCTCCTTTCTCCCTCCACTCCACTCTCATCAATATTCTCATCCTTTTCTTACGCACATCCTGACACCCCCTATAATCTGTCACACTTTCTCATAACTTTCTCTCATGCTCCTTTCTCCGTCCATTCCACCCTCATCAGTATTCTCATCCTTCTCTTACCCACTTCCTGACGCCCCCATAACCTGTCACTCTTTCTCATAACTTTCTCTCATGCTCCTTTCTCCGTCCACTCCACTCTCATCAGTATTCTCATCCTTCTCTTACCCACTTCCTGACGCCCCCTATAACCTGTCACTCTTTCTCATAACTTTCTCTCATGCTCCTTTCTCCCTCCACTCCACTCTCATCAATATTCTCATCATTCTCTTACCCACATCCTGACACCCCCTATAACCTGTCACTCTTTCTCATAACTTTCTCTCATGCTCCTTTCTCCGTCCACTCCACTCTCATCAAAATTCTCATCCTTCTCTTACCCACATCCTGACACCCCCTATAATCTGTCACTCTTTCTCATAACTTTCACTCATGCTCCTTTCTCCGTCCACTCAAATCTCATCAGTATTCTCATCCTTCTCTTACCCACTTCCTGACACCCCCTATAACCTGTCACTCTTTCTCATAACTTTCTCTCATGCTCCTTTCTCCGTGCACTCCACTCTCATCAGTATTCTCATCCTTCTCTTACCCAGTTCCTGACACCCCCTATAACCTGTGACTCTCTCTCATGACTTTCTCTCATGCTCCTTTCTCCGTCCACTCCACTCTCATCAGTATTCTCATCCTTCTCTTACCCATTTCCTGACACCCCCTATAACCTGTCACTCTTTCTCATAACTTTATCTCATGCTCCTTTCTCCGTCCACTCCACTCTCATCAATATTCTCATCCTTCTCTTACCCACTTCCTGACACCACCTATAACCTGTCACTCTTTCTCATAACTTTCTCTCATGCTCCTTTCTCCGTGCACTCCACTCTCATCAGTATTCTCATCCTTCTCTTACCCACTTCCTGACGCCCCCATAACCTGTCACTCTTTCTCATAACTTTCTCTCGTGCTCCTTTCTCCGTCCACTCCAGTCTCATCAGTATTCTCATCCTTCTCTTACCCGCTTCCTGACAACCCCTATAACCTGTCACTCTTTCTCATAACTTTCTCTCATGCTCCTTTCTCCCTCCACTCCACTCTCATCAGTATTCTCATCCTTCTCTTACCCACTTCTTGACACCCCCTATAACCTGTCACTCTTTCTCATGACTTTCTCTCGTGCTCCTTTCTCCGTCCACTCCACTCTCATCAGTATTCTCATCCTTCTCTTACCCACTTCCTGACACCCCCTATGACCTGTCACTCTTTCTCATAACTTTCTCTCATGCTCCTTTCTCCGTCCACTCCAACTCTCATCAGTATTCTCATCCTTCTCTTACCCACTTCCTGACTCCCCCTATAACCTGTCACTCTTTCTCATAACTTTCTCTCATGCTCCTTTCTCCGTCCACTCAACTCTCATCAATATTCTCATACTCCTCTTACCCACTTCCTGACACCCCCTATAACCTGTCACTCTTTCTCATAACTTTCTCTCATGCTCCTTTCTCCGTCCACTCCACTCTCATCAGTATTCTCATCCTTCTCTTACCCACTTCCTGACGCCCCCTATAACCTGTCACTCTTTCTCATAACTTTCTCTCATGCTCCTTTCTCCCTCCACTCCACTCTCATCAATATTCTCATCATTCTCTTACCCACATCCTGACACCCCCTATAACCTGTCACTCTTTCTCATAACTTTCTCTCATGCTCCTTTCTCCGTCCACTCCACTCTCATCAAAATTCTCATCCTTCTCTTACCCACTTCTTGACACCCCCTATAACCTGTCACTCTTTCTCATGACTTTCTCTCGTGCTCCTTTCTCCGTCCACTCCACTCTCATCAGTATTCTCATCCTTCTCTTACCCACTTCCTGACACCCCCTATAACCTGTCACTCTTTCTCATAACTTTCTCTCATGCTCCTTTCTCCGTCCACTCCACTCTCATCAAAATTCTCATCCTTCTCTTACCCACATCCTGACACCCCCTATAATCTGTCACTCTTTCTCATAACTTTCTCTCATGCTCCTTTCTCCGTCCACTCAAATCTCATCAGTATTCTCATCCTTCTCTTACCCACTTCCTGACACCCCCTATAACCTGTCACTCTTTCTCATAACTTTCTCTCATGCTCCTTTCTCCGTGCACTCCACTCTCATCAGTATTCTCATCCTTCTCTTACCCAGTTCCTGACACCCCCTATAACCTGTGACTCTCTCTCATGACTTTCTCTCATGCTCCTTTCTCCGTCCACTCCACTCTCATCAGTATTCTCATCCTTCTCTTACCCATTTCCTGACACCCCCTATAACCTGTCACTCTTTCTCATAACTTTATCTCATGCTCCTTTCTCCGTCCACTCCACTCTCATCAATATTCTCATCCTTCTCTTACCCACTTCCTGACACCACCTATAACCTGTCACTCTTTCTCATAACTTTCTCTCATGCTCCTTTCTCCGTGCACTCCACTCTCATCAGTATTCTCATCCTTCTCTTACCCACTTCCTGACGCCCCCATAACCTGTCACTCTTTCTCATAACTTTCTCTCGTGCTCCTTTCTCCGTCCACTCCACTCTCATCAGTATTCTCATCCTTCTCTTACCCGCTTCCTGACAACCCCTATAACCTGTCACTCTTTCTCATAACTTTCTCTCATGCTCCTTTCTCCCTCCACTCCACTCTCATCAATATTCTCATCCTTCTCTTACCCACTTCCTGACTCCCCCTATAACCTGTCACTCTTTCTCATAACTTTCTCTCATGCTCCTTTCTCCGTCCACTCAACTCTCATCAATATTCTCATACTCCTCTTACCCACTTCCTGACACCCCCTATAACCTGTCACTCTTTCTCATAACTTTCTCTCATGCTCCTTTCTCCGTTCACTCCACTCTCATCAGTATTCTCATCCTTCTCTTACCCACTTCCTGACGCCCCCTATAACCTGTCACTCTTTCTCATAACTTTCTCTCATGCTCCTTTCTCCCTCCGCTCTACTCTCATCAATATTCTCATCATTCTCTTATCCACATCCTGACACCCCCTATAACCTGTCACTCTTTCTCATAACTTTCTCTCATGCTCCTTTCTCCGTCCACTCCACTCTCATCAAAATTCTCATCCTTCTCTTACCCACTTCTTGACACCCCCTATAACCTGTCACTCTTTCTCATGACTTTCTCTCGTGCTCCTTTCTCCGTCCACTCCACTCTCATCAGTATTCTCATCCTTCTCTTACCCACTTCCTGACACCCCCTATAACCTGTCTCTCTTTCTCATAACTTTCTCTCGTGCTCCTTTCTCCGTCCACTCCACTCTCATCAGTATTCTCATCCGTCTCTTACCCACTTCCTGACACCCCCTATAACCTGTCACTCTTTCTCATAACTTTCTCTCATGCTCCTTTCTCCGTCCACTCCACTCTCATCAGTATTCTCATCCGTCTCTTACCCACTTCCTGACTCCCTATAACCTACTTCACTCTTTCTCTATGTAACCTCTTTCATGCTCCTTTCTCCGTCCACTCAACTCTCATCAGTATTCTCATCCTTCTCTTACCCACCTCCTGACACCACCTCTAACCTGTCACTTCCTTTCATAACTTTCTCATGCCCTTCTCCTTCCACTCAAACTCTATCATATTCTCATCCTTCTCTACCCACTTCCTGACACACCCTATAACCTGTCACTCTTTCATAACTTTCTCTCATGCTCCTTTCTCCGTGCACTCCACTCTCATCAGTATTCTCATCCTTCACTTACACACTTCCTGACACCCCCTATAACCTGCCACTCTTTCTCATAACTTTCTCTCATGCTCCTTTCTCTGTCCTCTCCAGTCTCATCAATATTCTCATCCTTCTCTTACCCACTTCCTGACACCCCCTATAACCTGTCACTCTTTCTCATAACTTTCTCTCATGCTCCTTTCTCCGTCCATTCCACCCTCAACAGTATTCTCATCCTTCACTTACCCACTTCCTGACACCCCCTATAAACTGCCACTCTTTCTCATAACTTTCTCTCATGCTCCTTTCTACGTCCACTCCACTCTCATCAGTATTCTCATCCTTCTCTTACCCAGTTCCTGACATCCCCTATAACCTGCCACTCTTTCTCATAACTTTATCTCATGCTCCTTTCTCCGTCCACTCCACTCTCATCAATATTCTCATCCTTCTCTTACCCACTTCCTGACACCCCCTATAACCTGTCACTCTTTCTCATAACTTTCTCTCATGCTCCTTTCTCCGTCCACTCCACTCTCATCAGTATTCTCATCATTCTCTTACCCACTTCCTGACACTCCCTATAACCTGTCACTCTTTCTCATAACTTTCTCTCGTGCTCCTTTCTCCGTCCACTCCACTCTCATCAGTATTCTCATCCTTCTCTTACCCGCTTCCTGACACCCCCTATAACCTGTCACTCTTTCTCATAACTTTCTCTCATGCTCCTTTCTCTCTCCACTCCACTCTCATCAATATTCTCATCCTTCTCTTACCCACATCCTGACACCCCCAATAACAGGTCACTCTTTCTCATAACTTTCTCTCATGCTCCTTTCTCCGTCCACTCCACTCTCATCAAAATTCTCATTCTTCTCTTACCCACTTCTTGACACCCCCTATAACCTGTCACTCTTTCTCATGACTTTCTCTCGTGCTCCTTTCTCCGTCCACTCCACTCTCATCAGTATTCTCATCATTCTCTTACCCACTTCCTGACACTCCCTATAACCTGTCACTCTTTCTCATAACTTTATCTCATGCTCCTTTCTCCGTCCACTCCACTCTCATCAAAATTCTCATCCTTCTCTTACCCACTTCTTGACACCCCCTATAACCTGTCACTCTTTCTCATGACTTTCTCTCGTGCTGCTTTCTCCGTCCACTCCACTCTCATCAGTATTCTCATCATTCTCTTACCCACTTCCTGACACTCCCTATAACCTGTCACTCTTTCTCATAACTTTCTCTCGTGCTCCTTTCTCCGTCCACTCCACTCTCATCAGTATTCTCATCCTTCTCTTACCCGCTTCCTGACACCCCCTATAACCTGTCACTCTTTCTCATAACTTTCTCTCATGCTCCTTTCTCCCTCCACTCCACTCTCATCAATATTCTCATCCTTCTCTTACCCACATCCTGACACCCCCTATAACATGTCACTCTTTCTCATAACTTTCTCTCATGCTCCTTTCTACGTCCACTCCACTCTCTCAAAATTCAAAACTCATCCTTCTCTTACCCACTTCTTGACACCCCCTATAACCTGTCACTCTTTCTCATGACTTTCTCTCGTGCTCCTTTCTCCGTCCACTCCACTCTCATCAGTATTCTCATCCTTCTCTTACCCACTTCCTGACACCCCCTATAACCTGTCACTCTTTCTCATGACTTTCTCTCGTGCTCATTTCTCCGTCCACTCCTCTCTCATCAGTATTCTCATCCTTCTCTTACACACTTCCTGACACCCCCTATTACCTGTCACTCTTTCTCATAACTTTCTCTCGTGCTCCTTACTCCGTCCACTCTACTCTCATCAATATTCTCATCCTTCTCTTACCCACATTCTGACACCCCCTATAACCTGCCACTCTTTCTCATAACTTTATCTCATGCTCCTTTCTCCGTCCACTCCACTCTCATCAATATTCTCATCCTTCTCTTACCCACTTCCTGACACCCCCTATAACCTGTCACTCTTTCTCATAACTTTCTCTCATGCTCCTTTCTCCGTCCACTCCACTCTCATCAAAATTCTCATCCTTCTCTTACCCACTTCTTGACACCCCCTATAACCTGTCACTCTTTCTCATGACTTTCTCTCGTGCTCCTTTCTCCGTCCACTCCACTCTCATCAGTATTCTCATCCTTCTCTTACCCACTTCCTGACACCCCCTATAACCTGTCACTCTTTCTCATGACTTTCTCTCGTGCTCCTTTCTCCGTCCACTCCACTCCCATCAGTATTCTCATCCTTCTCTTACCCACTTCCTGACACCCCCTATAACCTGTCACTCTTTCTCATAACTTTCTCTCGTGCTCCTTTCTCCGTCCACTCTACTCTCATCAATATTCTCATCCTTCTCTTACCCGCTTCCTGACACCCCCTATAACCTGTCACTCTTTCTCATAACTTTCTCTCATGCTCCTTTCTCCGTCCATTCCACCCTCATCAGTATTCTCATCCTTCTCTTACCCACTTCCTGACACCCCCTATAAACTGCCACTCTTTCTCATAACTTTCTCTCATGCTCCTTTCTACGTCCACTCCACTCTCATCAGTATTCTCATCCTTCTCTTACCCAGTTCCTGACATCCCCTATAACCTGCCACTCTTTCTCATAACTTTATCTCATGCTCCTTTCTCCGTCCACTCCACTCTCATCAATATTCTCATCCTTCTCTTACCCACTTCCTGACAACCCCTATAACCTGTCACTCTTTCTCATAACTTTCTCTCATGCTCCTTTCTCCGTCCACTCCACTCTCATCAATATTCTCATCCTACTCTTACCCACTTCCTGACACCCCCTATAACCTCTCACTCTTTCTCATAACTTTCTCTCGAGCTCCTTTCTCGGTCCACTCCACTCTCATCAATATTCTCATCCTTCTCTTACCCACTTCCTGATACCCCCTATAAACTGTCACTCTTTCTCATGACTTTCTCTCGTGCTCCTTTCTCCGTCCACTCCACTCTCATCAGTATACTCATCCTTCTCTTACCCACTTCCTGACACCCCCTATAACCTGCCACTCTTTCTCATGACTTTCTCTCGTGCTCCTTTCTCCATCCACTCCACTCTCATCAATATTCTCATCCTTCTCTTACCCACTTCCTGACACCCCCTATAACCTGTCACTCTTTCTCATGACTTTCTCACGTGCTCCTTTCTCCGTCCACTCCACTCTCATCAGTATTCTCATCCTTCTCTTACCCACTTCCTGACACCCCCTATAACCTGTCACTCTTTCTCATAACTTTCTCTCATGCTCCTTTCTCCGTCCACTCCACTCTCATCAATATTCTCATCCTTCTCTTACCCACTTCCTGACACCCCCTATAACCTGTCACTCTTTCTCATAACTTTCTCTCCTGCTCCTTTCTCCGTCCACTCCACTCTCATCAGTATTCTCATCCTTCTCTTACCCACTTCCTGATACCCCCTGTAACCTGTCACTCTTTCTCATAACTTTCTCTCATGCTCCTTTGTCCATCCACTCAACTCTCATCAGTATTCTCATCCTTCTCTTACTCACTTCCTGACACCCCCTATAACCTGTCACTCTTTCTCATGACTTTCTCTCATGCTCCGTTCTCCGTCCACTCCACTCTCATCAGTATTCTCATCCTTCTCTTACCCACTTCCTGACACCCCCTATAACCTGTCACTCTTTCTCATAACTTTCTCTCATGCTCCTTTCTCCGTTCACTCCACTCTCATCAATATTCTCATGCCTTCTCTTACCCACTTCCTGACACCCCCTATAACCTGTTACTCTTTCTCATGACTTTCTCTCATGCTCCTTTCACCGTCCACTCCACTCTCATCAGTATTCTCATCCTTCTCTTACCCATTTCCTGACACCCCCTATAACCTGTCACTCTTTCTCATGACTTTCTCTCATGCTCCTTTCTCCGTCCACTCCACTCTCATCAGTATTCTCATCCTTCTCTTACCCACTTCCTGACACCCCCTATAACCTGTCACTCTTTCTCATAACTTTCTCTCATGCTCCTTTCTCCGTCCACTCCACTCTCATCAGTATTCTCATCGTTCTCTTACCCACTTCCTGACACCCCCTATAACCTGCCACTCTTTCTCATAACTTTCTCTCATGCTCCTTTCTCGTCCACTCCACTCTCATCAGTATTCTCATCCTTCTCTTACCCGCTTCCTGACACCCCCTATAACCTGTCACTCTTTCTCATAACTTTCTCTCATGCTCCTTTCTCCCTCCACTCCACTCTCATCAATATTCTCATCCTTCTCTTACCCACATCCTGACACCCCCTATAACATGTCACACTTTCTCTAACTTTCTCTCATGCTCCTTTCTCCGTCCACTCCACTCTCATCAAAATTCTCATCCTTCTCTTACCCACTTCTTGACACCCCCTATAACCTGTCACTCTTTCTCATGACTTTCTCTCGTGCTCCTTTCTCCGTCCACTCCACTCTCATCAGTATTCTCATCCTTCTCTTACCCACTTCCTGACACCCCCTATAACCTGTCACTCTTTCTCATGACTTTCTCTCGTGCTCCTTTCTCCGTCCACTCCACTCTCATCAGTATTCTCATCCTTCTCTTACCCACTTCCTGACACTCCCTATTACCTGTCACTCTTTCTCATAACTTTCTCTCGTGCTCCTTACTCCGTCCACTCTACTCTCATCAATATTCTCATCCTTCTCTTACCCACTTCCTGACACCCCCTATAAACTGCCACTCTTTCTCATAACTTTCTCTCATGCACCTTTCTACGTCCACTCCACTCTCATCAGTATTCTCATCCTTCTCTTACCCAGTTCCTGACATCCCCTATAACCTGCCACTCTTTCTCATAACTTTATCTCATGCTCCTTTCTCCGTCCACTCCACTCTCATCAATATTCTCATCCTTCTCTTACCCACTTCCTGACACCCCCTATAACATGTCACTCTTTCTCATAACTTTCTCTCATGCTCCTTTCTCCGTCCACTCCACTCTCATCAAAATTCTCATCCTTCTCTTACCCACTTCTTGACACCCCCTATAACCTGTCACTCTTTCTCATGACTTTCTCTCGTGCTCCGTTCTCCGTCCACTCCACTCTCATCAGTATTCTCATCCTTCTCTTACCCACTTCCTGACACCCCCTATAACCTGTCACTCTTTCTCATGACTTTCTCTCGGGCTCCTTTCTCCGTCCACTCCACTCCCATCAGTATTCTCATCCTTCTCTTACCCACTTCCTGACACCCCCTATAACCTGTCACTCTTTCTCATAACTTTCTCTCGTGCGCCTTTCTCCGTCCACTCTACTCTCATCAATATTCTCATCCTTCTCTTACCCGCTTCCTGACACCCCCTATAACCTGTCACTCATTCTCATAACTTTCTCTCATGCTCCTTTCTCCGTCCATTCCACCCTCATCAGTATTCTCATCCTTCTCTTTCCCACTTCCTGACACCCCCTATAAACTGCCACTCTTTCTCATAACTTTCTCTCATGCTCCTTTCTACGTCCACTCCACTCTCATCAGTATTCTCATCCTTCTCTTACCCAGTTCCTGACATCCCCTATAACCTGCCACTCTTTCTCATAACTTTATCTCATGCTCCTTTCTCCGTCCACTCCACTCTCATCAATATTCTCATCCTTCTCTTACCCACTTCCTGACACCCCCTATAACCTGTCACTCTTTCTCATAACTTTCTCTCATGCTCCTTTCTCCGTCCACTCCACTCTCATCAATATTCTCGTCCTTCTCTTACCCACTTCCTGACACCGCCTATAACCTCTCACTCTTTCTCATAACTTTCTCTCGAGCTCCTTTCTCGGTCCACTCCACTCTCATCAATATTCTCATCCTTCTCTTACCCACTTCCTGATACCCCCTATAAACTTTCACTCTTTCTCATGACTTTCTCTCGTGCTCCTTTCTCCGTCCATTCCACTCTCATCAGTATTCTCATCCTTCTCTTACCCACTTCCTGACAACTCCTATAACCTGCCACTCTTTCTCATGACTTTCTCTCGTGCTCCTTTCTCCGTCCACTCCACTCTCATCAATATTCTCATCCTTCTCTTACCCACTTCCTGACACCCCCTATAACCTGTCACTCTTTCTCATGACTTTCTCACGTGCTCCTTTCTCTGTCCACTCCACTCTCATCAGTATTCTCATCCTTCTCTTACCCACTTCCTGACACCCCCTATAACCTGTCACTCTTTCTCATAACTTTCTCTCATGCTCCTTTCTCCGTCCACTCCACTCTCATCAATATTCTCATCCTTCTCTTACCCACTTCCTGACACCCCCTATAACCTGTCACTCTTTCTCATAACTTTCTCTCATGCTCCTTTCTCCGTCCACTCCACACTCATCAATATTCTCATCGTTCTCTTACCCACTTCCTGACACCCCCTATAACCTGCCACTCTTTCTCATAACTTTATCTCATGCTCCTTTCTCCGTCCACTCCACTCTCATCAATATTCTCATCCTTCTCTTACCCACTTCCTGACACCCACTATAACCTGTCACTCTTTCTCATAACTTTCTCTCGTGCTCCTTTCTCCGTCCACTCCACTCTCATCATTATTCTCATCCTTCTCTTACCCAGTTCCTGACATCCCCTATAACCTGCCACTCTTTCTCATAACTTTATCTCATGCTCCTTTCTCCGTCCACTCCACTCTCATCAATATTCTCATCCTTCTCTTACCCACTTCCTGACACCCCCTATAACCTGTCACTCTTTCTCATAACTTTCTCTCATGCTCCTTTCTGCGTCCACTCCACTCTCATCAGTATTCTCATCATTCTCTTACCCACTTCCTGACACTCCCTATAACCTGTCACTCTTTCTCATAACTTTCTCTCGTGCTCCTTTCTCCGTCCACTCCACTCTCATCAGTATTCTCATCCTTCTCTTACCCGCTTCCTGACACCCCCTATAACCTGTCACTCTTTCTCATAACTTTCTCTCATGCTCCTTTCTCTGTCCACTCCACTCTCATCAATATTCTCATCCTACTCTTACCCACATCCTGACACCCCCTATAACATGTCACTCTTTCTCATAACTTTCTCTCATGCTCCTTTCTCCGTGCACTCCACTCTCATCAAAATTCTCATCCTTCTCTTACCCACTTCTTGACACCCCCTATAACCTGTCACTCTTTCTCATGACTTTCTCTCGTGCTCCTTTCTCCGTCCACTCCACTCTCATCAGTATTCTCATCATTCTCTTACCCACTTCCTGACACTCCCTATAACCTGTCACTCTTTCTCATTACTTTATCTCATGCTCCTTTCTCCGTCCACTCCACTCTCATCAAAATTCTCATCCTTCTCTTACCCACTTCTTGACACCCCCTATAACCTGTCACTCTTTCTCATGACTTTCTCTCGTGCTCCTTTCTCCGTCCACTCCACTCTCATCAGTATTCTCATCATTCTCTTACCCACTTCCTGACAACTCCTATAACCTGCCACTCTTTCTCATGACTTTCTCTCGTGCTCCTTTCTCCGTCCACTCCACTCTCATCAGTATTCTCATCCTTCTCTTACCCACTTCCTGACACCCCCTATAACCTGTCACTCTTTCTCATAACTTTCTCTGCTCCTTTCTCCCTCCACTCCACTCTCATCAGTATTCTCATCTTTCTCTTACCCACTTCCTGACACCCCCTATAACCTCTCACTCTTTCTCATAACTTTCTCTCATTCTCCTTTCTACGTCCACTCCACTCTCATCAGTATTCTCATCCTTCTCTTACCAAGTTCCTGACATCCCCTATAACCTGCCACTCTTTCTCATAACTTTATCTCATGCTCCTTTCTCCGTCCACTCCACTCTCATCAATATTCTCATCCTTCTCTTACCCACTTCCTGACAACCCCTATAACCTGTCACTCTTTCTCATAACTTTCTCTCATGCTCCTTTCTCCGTCCACTCCACTCTCATCAATATTCTCATCCTTCTCTTACCCACTTCCTGACACCCCCTATAACCTCTCACTCTTTCTCATAACTTTCTCTCGAGCTCCTTTCTCGGTCCACTCCACTCTCATCAATATTCTCATCCTTCTCTTACCCACTTCCTGATAACCCCTATAAACTGTCACTATTTCTCATGACTTTCTCTCGTGCTCCTTTCTCCGTCCACTCCACTCTCATCAGTATTCTCATCCTTCTCTTACCCACTTCCTGACACCCCCTATAACCTGCCACTCTTTCTCATGACTTTCTCTCGTGCTCCTTTCTCCGTCCACTCCACTCTCATCAATATTCTCATCCTTCTCTTACCCACTTCCTGACACCCCCTATAACCTGTCACTCTTTCTCATGACTTTCTCACGTGCTCCTTTCTCCGTCCACTCCACTCTCATCAGTATTCTCATCCTTCTCTTACCCACTTCCTGACACCCCCTATAACCTGTCACTCTTTCTCATAACTTTCTCTCATGCTCCTTTCTCCGTCCACTCCACTCTCATCAATATTCTCATCCTTCTCTTACCCACTTCCTGACACCCCCTATAACCTGTCACTCTTTCTCATAACTTTCTCTCATGCTCCTTTCTCCGTCCACTCCACACTCATCAATATTCTCATCGTTCTCTTACCCACTTCCTGACACCCCCTATAACCTGCCACTCTTTCTCATAAATTTATCTCATGCTCCTTTCTCCGTCCACTCCACTCTCATCAATATTCTCATCCTTCTCTTACCCACTTCCTGACACCCACTATAACCTGTCACTCTTTCTCATAACTTTCTCTCGTGCTCCTTTCTCCGTCCACTCCACTCTCATCAGTATTCTCATCCTTCTCTTACCCACTTCCTGACACCCCCTGTAAACCTGTCACTCTTTCTCATAACTTTCTCTCATGCTCCTTTGTCCATCCACTCAACTCTCATCAGTATTCTCATCCTTCTCTTTCTCACTTCCTGACACCCCCTATAACCTGTCACTCTTTCTCATGACTTTCTCTCATGCTCCTTGCTCCGTCCACTCCACTCTCATCAGTATTCTCATCCTTCTCTTACCCACTTCCTGACACCCCCTATAACCTGTCACTCTTTCTCATAACTTTCTCTCATGCTCCTTTCTCCGTTCACTCCACTCTCATCAATATTCTCATCCTTCTCTTACCCACTTCCTGACACCCCCTATAACCTGTCACTCTTTCTCATAACTTTCTCTCATGCTCCTTTCTCCGTCCACTCCACTCTCATCAATATTCTCATCCTTCTCTTACCCACTTCCTGACACCCCCTATAACCTGTCACTCTTTCTCATGACTTTCTCTCGTGCCCCTTTCTCCGTCCACTCCACTCTCATCAGTATTCTCATCCTTCTCTTACCCACTTCCTGACACCCCCTATAACCTGTCACTCTTTCTCATGGCTTTCTCTCGTGCTCCTTTCTCCGTCCACTCCACTCTCATCAGTATTCTCATCCTTCTCTTACCCACTTCCAGACACACCCTATAACCTGTCACTCTTCCTCATGACTTTCTCTCGTGCTCCTTTCTCCGTCCACTCCACTCTCATCAATATTCTCATCCTTCTCTTACCCACTTCCTGACACCCCCTATAACCTGTTACTCTTTCTCATGACTTTCTCTCATGCTCCTTTCTCCGTCCACTCCACTCTCATCAGTATTCTCATCCTTCTCTTACCCATTTCCTGACACCCCCTATAACCTGTCACTCTTTCTCATGACTTTCTCTCATGCTCCTTTCTCCGTCCACTCCACTCTCATCAGTATTCTCATCCTTCTCTTACCCACTTCCTGACACCCCCTATAACCTGTCACTCTTTCTCATACCTTTCTCTCATGCTCCTTTCTCTGTCCACTCCACTCTCATCAATATTCTCATCCTTCTCTTACCCACTTCATGACACCCCCTATAACCTGTCACTCTTTCTCATAACTTTCTCTCATGCTCCTTTCTCCGTCCACTCCACTCTCATCAGTATTCTCATCGTTCTCTTACCCACTTCCTGACACCCCCTATAACCTGCCACTCTTTCTCATAACTTTCTCTCATGCTCCTTTCTCGTCCACTCCACTCTCATCAATATTCTCATCTTTCCCTTACCCACTTCCTGACACCCCCTATAACCTGTCACTCTTTCTCATGACTTTCTCTCGTGCTCCTTTCTCCGTCCACTCCACTCTCATCAGTATTCTCATCTTTCTCTTACCCACTTCCTGACACCCCCTATAACCTGCCACTCTTTCTCATAACTTTCTCTAATGCTCCTTTCTACGTCCACTCCACTCTCATCAGTATTCTCATCCTTCTCTTACCCACTTCCTGACACCCCCTATAACCTGCCACTCTTTCTCATAACTTTATCTCATGGTCCTTTCTCCGTCCACTCCACTCTCATCAATATTCTCATCCTTCTCTTACCCACTTCCTGACACCCCCTATAACCTGCCACTCTTTCTCATAACTTTCTCTCATGCTCCTTTCTCCGTCCACTCCACTCTCATCAGTATTCTCATCCTTCTCTTACCCACATCCTGACACCCCCTATAACCTGTCACTCTTTCTCATAACTTTCTCTCATGCTCCTTTCTCCGTCCACTCCACTCTCATCAGTATTCTCATCCTTCTCTTACCCACTTCCTGACATCCCCTATAACCTGTCACTCTTTCTCATAACTTTCTCTCATGCTCCTTTCTCCGTCCACTCCACTCTCATCAGTATTCTCATCCTTCTCTTACCCACTTCCTGACACCCCCTATAACCTGTCACTCTTTCTCATAACATTCTCTCATGCTCCTTTCTCCGTCCACTCCACTCTCATCAGTATTCTCATCCTTCTCTTACCCACTTCCTGACACCCCCTATAACCTGTCACTCTTTCTCATAACCTTCTCTCATGCTCCTTTGTCCATCCACTCCACTCTCATCAGTATTCTCATCCTTCTCTTACCCACTTCCTGACACCCCCTATAACCTGTCACTCTTTCTTATAACTTTCTCTCATGCTCCTTTCTCTGTCCACTCCACTCTCATCAGTATTCTCATCCTTCTCTTACCCACTTCCTGACACCCCCTATAACCTGTCACTCTTTCTCATAACTTTCTGTCATGCTCCTTTCTCTTTCCACTCCACTCTCATCAGTATTCTCATCCTTCTCTTACCCACATCCTGACACCCCCTATAACCTGTCACTCTTTTACATAACTATGTAACCCCCTGCAAATCAGTGGCAGTAAAATGCTTTGCTTGGGGCGATATGATTATAAAAAAAAAAATAAAATGTCTATACTATTATAATGTGGATCTAAAGTGAAGGTTCAATTCTACGTTACAGTCAATATATAAACAAATCCCTCACTTTATGGCCACAGTCATATTTCTCTTACCCACTTCCTGACACCCCCTATAACCTGACACCACCTATAACCTGTTCTTATAACTCTTCTCCTATGTAACACCCTGCAAATCAAATGTTCAGAAAATTATCTGCTTCCTTGATACACTATATATATAATTTTTTTCTAAGCATGTACTGTTAAATATAAGAGACAATGAATGTCTATTATGTTTAATCATGAGCCATTCGAAATGTCGTATTTTGGCTATAATTTCAGGTGTAAATATATATATATATTGTTAAATATAAGAGACAATTAATGTCTATTATGTTTAAGCATGAGCCGTCCTAAATATATTTTGACTTTCATTTTAGTTGAAAATAAAGACAAAAATTTTCCAATATTTGAATAATTATTCATTAAGTTGGTTCTAACTTTCGGCTCACATGAGCCATCTTCAGAGAGGTTACAGTGACGTTAGCATAAAAACATCCACCATCAAAGATGGTTTTATCTTGTATTGACATAAAACTTTGCTATGCAACGATAACAGTTACCAAATAGCAAACGCATTTCGTAAATTTGTAATGCGGTTCTATGATGTCACACCGAAATACATGCCATGTAGATCACGTTCAAGCATAAAAAAATAAATTGAATATTCACTTACACACACACACACCCATACACACACACTTTTAGTAGATGCAATCCACATTTACCATAAGTGGTCAACATATACTAGAAGCGGTCTACATTTACTGGAAGAGGTCCATATTTAGGAGAAGTGGTTCATATTAAATTACATCAGCGGTCTCTATGCCAACAGAAAGAGCATTTTATTTGCTCTCTCTCTCTCTTTCTCTCTCTCTCTCTCTCTCTCTCTATATATATATATATATATATATATATAGTAAATAACTAACCTAGAGAGCCAACAAACCTACCAAGGTTTCAACAAATCGGATCTTCAGGGAAAGGGGCCAACTTTCCCTGAAGATCCAATTTGGTGAAACCTTGGTAGGTTAGTTGGGTCTCTAGGTTAGTTATTTACTTTGTTTGCTCTACATGACTGACTGGACAGAAGATTATCCTGCATTAGGTTGCCATTGCTTTCTGTGGTAGACCGGTTGCCAGCTAAGGCTATAGAACCCACTCTGTCCTGTTATTTGACTCGCAGCTAGAGGAAGAAGAGATGTATTATATTATTAAATTGTAATTAATGGGGGGGGGTCAGTTTATTACTTCATAACAATAGATAACCGATCCCCAACTTTATACTCAGTAGAAACCTTAATCCTGTTTCCAAATATTATATTCAGTCAGTTAGGTGCCATATGTGATACACGCTTTGGGCGATCAGGTCTCAAAAGAGACATGACTGACTGAACAGAAGATTATCCCGCAGTAGGTTGCCATTGCTTTCTGTGGTAGACCGGTTGCCAGCCAAGGCTATAGAACCCACTCTGTCCTGTTATTTAACTCATAGATGGAGAAGAGATGTATTATATTATTACGTAGTAATTAGTGGGGGATCAGTTTATTACATCAGTTTCCCTGAAGATCCGTTAGGTGAAACCTTGGTAGGTTCGTTGGCTCTCTAGGTTAGTTATTTACTTAGTTTGCTCGACTTGCGTATTGAGCGCTTTTTGTTTTATGTTACTCGTCTCGGTTTATTTCTTCTTTGGGCTACGTACTTTGACTGATGTTCAAGTGCTTAGCTCGTTCTTTTTATCACTATTTATATATATATATATATATATATTATCGATTTTCTGCACTATTGTAAGAACTGTAACCTTGAAACTTCTGAATATCGTTTCTTATGTCTTTGTCTATGAGTGTCTCAAATTTGATTAAAATCGGACCACTCCTTCTATAACCCGATTTTTTTCCATTATCGATTTTCGATATTTATCTAGGGTACCTCGGCACAAAACCTAGCTAAGAACTCTCGTAGACCCTTATTGTACAACTGTGTAAATTTTCAAGAAAATCGGTTCAGCCGTTTCGGAGTCTATAGGTAATGGACACACACGCACACAGACACATGCATACACGCAGACAAAGTTCCATTCATAAATAATTTTAGATATATATATATTAGGAGGTAGACTCACTTGGAATCATTTGTCTGTTATTCGAATCTTCTACCTTTCCCCAACTTTTTAATAGTGAAAATTTTACAAGTTTGTATTTTAGCCATGGTCTTTTTTTTTTCTCTTTTCATATTCTCTCTTGCAGATTTGTTTTTTTTTATTGACAATCAACTTTGCTAACGACGTTTTCTTCTTCTTCTTCTTCTTCTTCTGATGATGATGATGATATATTATCCGAAAGAGATCCCTATGAGTAGATCCCTATGAGTAGATCCATATGAGTAGATCTCTATTGAGTAGATCTCTATTGAGTAGATTCCTATGAGTAGATCCCTATGAGTAGATCCATATGAGTAGATCTCTATTGAGTAGATCCCTATGAGTAGATCCATATGAGTAGATCTCTATTGAGTAGATCCATATGAGTAGATCACTATTGAGTAGATCCCTATGAGTAGATCCATATGAGTAGATCTCTGTTGAGTAGATCCATATGAGTAGATTCCTATTGAGTAGATCCCTATGAGTAGATCCCTATGAGTAGATCTCTATTGAGTAGATCACTATGAGTAGATCCCTATGAGTAGATCTCTATTGAGTAGATCTCTATTGAGAAGACCCATATGAGTAGATCCCTATGAGTAGATCCCTATTGAGTAGATCCATATAAGTAGATCCCTATGAGAAGATCCATATGAGTAGATCTCTATTGAGTAGATCCATATGAGTAGATCCCTATGAGTAGATCTCTATTGAGTAGATCCATATGAGTAGATCCCTATGAGTAGATCCATATGAGTAGATCTCTATTGAGTAGATCCCTATGAGTAGATCCCTATGAGTAGATCTCTATTGAGTAGATCCCTATGAGTAGATCCATATGAGTAGATCTCTATTGAGTAGATCCCTATGAGTAGATCCATATGAGTAGATTCCTATGAGTAGATCCATATGAGTAGATCTCTATTGAGTAGATCCATATTTTGATTTCTATTCGCGATGTTCAGTTCTGAGGTTTATTCCCTAACCCTAACCCATATTTACCGAGGTTAGTGTATTCGCAATGCTTTTTCTTTCCCAATATTTATTTTTTAAGTTGAAATCGTGCTCAGATGTAGTCCAATGAATTACCAGTGCGTTTAATTTTTTTCATATCATATAGTATTTCTTTGAAGGAACTGAAATGTGGTTCTACAGAAGGATGCTGCGGATATCATGGATCAAACATGTGAGCAATGATGAAGTGTTGGAAAGGATGGAAACGAAAAAGAAATTAATACTGAGCATCAGTTAGAGACAGCTAAAGATCCTGGAACATGCAATGAGGAAGGAGGGCTTGGAAAACCTGATACTAACAGGCCAGATATAGAGAAAAAGAGACAGGGGAAAGCAGCGGATAACATATTTGAAGGGCCTGAGCAGGTGGATGACAGAACAGGTACTGCGAGATGTTACAGGAGAAAGTGTGCTAAGAGCCACCAGCGATAGGGAGACGTGGAAGGCCATGATCGCCTAGGTCCTGAAAGGACAGGGCACATATAAGAGAAATATATATGCCAACTGTTTATAAGAAATTATAGCGTGTATAAAAAAGGGGGGATCAATTCTATATTATAATGAATATATAAACTGATCCCTCTTTTGTGGCCATGCTAGTTTCTATACTTTTATATTCTAGATTTATGGACTTGAGCTAGTGGATGGCAGAGCGGGATTTGGGTGGTGTAACAGGAGAAAGCGTGCTAAGAGCCACCAGGGATAGGGAGACGTGGAGGGTCATGATCGCCTACGTCCTGAAAGAACAGGACACATAGAGGAAGAATATATCTGCGAACTGTTTATAAGAAATTATAATGTGGGTATAAAATGGGGGATCAATTATATTATAATCAATATATAAACTGGTCCCTCATTTTGTGGTCATGCTAGTTGCTATACATTTATATTTTAGATTTATGGACTTGAGCTAGTGGATGGCAGAGCGGGATTTGGGTGGTTTAACAGGAGAAGGCGTGCTAAGAGCCACCAGGGATAGGGAGACGTGGAGGGTCATGATCGCCTACGTCCTGAAAGAACAGGACACATAGAAGAAGAATATATGTGCGAACTGTTTAGAAGAAATTATAATGTGGGTATAAAACGGGGCATCAATTCTATATTATAATCAATATATAAATTGATCCCTCTTTTTGTGGTCATGCTAGTTTCTATATGTTTATGTTTTAGATTTATGGGCTTGAGCAAGTGGATGATAGAACGGGAGTTGCTTGGTGTTACAGGAGAAAGCGTGCTAACAGGGATAGGGAGACGTGGAAAGCCATGATCGCCTACGTCCTGAAAGGACAGGGCACATACTGACTATTCCTTCAATACTGCTGCTTCGAATGATGTGATTATCACGTGAATGTTGGTAAGAGAAAATTGTTTCCTATATAGTGCCTCTCTTATAATGAGATGCTTTTAATTTTGTGATTTAAACAGTATTTTATATTTTCAACCAAAATTTTTCTGAAAGTTTTTTGTAAATTATAGGTTAATAAATGTTTTTATTATACTACTAGCAGTATAGCCCGGCGTTGCTCGGGTGTAATGAAAGGTTTTATATATATATTATCGATTTTCTGCACTATTGTAAGAACTACAACCTTGAAACTTCTGAATATCGTTTCTTATGTCTTTGTCTATGAGTGTATCAAATTTGATTAAAATCAGACCACTCCTTCTATAACCCGATTTTTTCGATTTTCGATATTTATCGTGAGTACCTCGACACAAAACCTAGCTAAGAACACTCGCAGACGTGTAAATTTTCACTCGCAACAGTGTAAATTTTCAAGAAAATCGGTTCAGCCGTTTCGGAGTCTATAGGTAACGGACAACACACACATACAGACAAAGTTTTATCTATAAATAAGTTTAGATAGATTATTATTAGAGTTTCAGTTTGCGTTTTGTTTAACGGCATATCAACACCTCTTTGGGTTATTTAATGCCAAAAAGTTGGGGTTTTAATGTATTTTCCTTGAATGTTCGTTTATTGTGAAATGGTTGATTTAGTCATATTTTAAAGTAATTTTTTGTTTTTATTTTTTTTTTATCTAGATAACTGAAAATGTCTTCTATTTTTGTATTCAAAAATGTTTTGCTGAGAATATTTTTTTTTCTTTCAAAAATATGTTTTGGTAATAATTTTTTCTTGAAAAATGTATTGTTGGTAAGAGTTTTCCTTCAAAAATATATATCTTTCTATAAAAGTTTATATTTATGTATATTTCATTTCAAACATACGCACCGTAATGGGGGGCGCTAGTGGGTGTCTTCAGTGATGTCATCGATCACGAGGGGGTTTCGGGTCTCTTAACATCATACCCCACTCACCGCGCCGACCCGACCAGAGATGATCAGTTTCTGGCCTACCCTCAATAAACGCTTTCAGACACTGGAAAAATTTATAACGTTTGGGCCCGGTACGAAACCTTGCAAATGCTTCTGATTGGCGACAGTCAGAGCCACTTTCCATTTAGAGGCGAACCATACATGAGCTCGTCCGAAAATGTGAAACAATTTACCTATTGAACGGCTATTAGAAGAAAAAAAAAACTCAACTAAGAATTAATCACGATTCGTTTAAAAATAAATAAATATCTACAAATATATAATTTTTAAGTCGTTTCAGATATAATTATATAAAATTGTATTTTTATATTTTCATAGTGTTTTGACCCCAGTTTGGAAGGTTAACTATTTACCCATAGCTGGGACCCTAACAGGTGCTACCCACTCCTAGTTAAGGTGGACCTGGGAACAACAGCAATTAAGAGAAGGTTCAATGCTCCTCACAATCTTCTAATCAGAGGCCTTGCTGCCGGATGCAGTTTACCGTTATGCCCAGGACCATTTATAATGTGATAAGTAGCATGTAAGATTTCTACTCCGAAAAGTGACAGTTTGGTCAATATAGATTTATGAAAAAAAAGTGTGATACAGGGAATTTAAAATCATACACTATATTAGTCATCTGTAGTTTAGATTTAATGGAGTTTTTTGATTAGAAACAACAAGGTTTGTAGTCTTCTCTTTTTCAATAGTATATTATAAACTTTACATGCTATTCAGAAATTATATCGGAAAAATGACATACTTCAAAATGGCCAGTGCAGTGGCTGAAAGCGCTTGGATAGTCGAAAATTATGGAACATTTTACACTCCTTATCTGCAGCAAAAAGAAAACTTAAATAGTGGAAAAATTAAATAAAACACATATCAAATCTTCCTTATCGGTGGTTTTTAACGAAACACGCAAACACGCACACAAACACACACGCACGCTCTCTCTCTCATTCACATGCACACACACATACATACACACGCACTCACACATATATAATATTCAATGAAACATATTTGAATGAAGAATTCTGTGTGATAGAATTCTTGCTTCCTAATACAGAGGGTTTATCTATTTATCTATCCATATATATATACTAGCTGTACAGCCCGGCGTTGCTCGGATGTAATGAAAGCTTTAAAACTAATCCATGATCCATGATCCTGGAGCTCAGACTCTTTGGACGTTGGCACGAAAGACCAAAAAGCAATAGTTGTTTCCAATTTGAGCGAAACCGTAGAAAGAAAATGAATGGAATTAAGTTAAATTTTGATTTCCTAGTATCGATATCAAATAAGTTTTTTTTCGTAGTAAACTGGATTTTGAAAGCTAAATAAGTCCTCTGAGTCAATGATATCATGGCTGAGACTAAGAACTACAATTATACCTACTTAGAACCAAACCCGAAGCAAAAACTAAAATAAAAGGGCTGAAAAATACAGACATACAGGCAGATAAACAGACACACACAAAAACATCTTGCCTTTATATATATATATATATATATATATATATATATATATATTATCGATTTTCTGCACTATTGTAAGAACTACAACCTTGAAACTTCTGAATATCCTTTCTTATGTCTTTGTCTATGAGTGTATCAAATTTGATTAAAATCGGACCACTCCTTCTATAACCCGATTTTTTCGATTATCGATTTTCGATATTTATCAGGGGTACCTCGACACAAAACCTAGCTAAGAACACTCGCAGACGCTTATCGTACAACCGTGTAAATTTTCAAAAAAAATTAGTTCAGCTGTTTCGGAGTCTATAGGTAACGGACACACACACACACAAACACACACACAGACACACACACAGACACACACACACATACAAATACACACACACACAAAGTTCCATTTATAAATAAGTTTATATATATATATATTGTTTCTATTAAACCTATTACAGACAGTGGTGAATAGCTCAAAAGAGTGAACCAATCCCAGGTGATCCCACTTGTGACAAATGAAAGCTCACACAATAAGCAATCATAGGCAACGTTGACGGAAGGTGTTTCCTAAGTGTTAAAGAAAAAATATGGAAATCATTTCCGTAATTGGCGAATTCCCCAAGCGACAGTTGACAGGTAAACGAGCCTTGAAGATTGCAAATAATTGGCGCCTACACGGAAGAAGCATCAATTGGAAGTTTTTTTGAAAAAAATGATTCGCTTTGTTCTTTGACGTCATTTCTTTTTTCTTTTTTTTACAGATCAGAATTTGTTTAATTAATTTGTGAAAATGTAGGGAAAAACATAAGGCATTCATTTATTCCTTGCCACTGCCAGTTTCGAATGCTATCCCATCGCAAGATCATTAACAATACATTTACATTATACATATAATAGCCCTATTCTAACAGTAATGCTTGCATTCATTCCTGACCACTGACAATCCCTTTCTTCCTGATTTTCAATGCATTCCTACAGTAAAATCATTAGCAATGCATTTACATTATACATATAATAGCCCTATTCTATCAATAATGTTTGCATTCATTCCTGACCACTGACAATCCCTTTCTTCCTGATTTTCAATGCATTCCTATAGTAAAATCATCAGCAATGCATTTACATTATACATATAATAGCCCTATTCTATCAATAATGTTTGCATTCATTCCTGACCACTGACAATCTCTTTCTTCCTGATTTCCAATGCATTCCTATAGTAAAATCATTATCAATACATTTACATTATACATATAATAGCCCTATTCTATCTGTAATGCTTGCATTCATTCCTGACCACTGACAATCCCTTTCTTCCTGATTTCCAATGCATTCCTATAGTAAAATGATTATCAATGCATTTACATTATACATCTAATAGCCCTATTCTATCAGTAATGCTTGCATTCATTCCTGACCACTGACAATCCCTTTCTTCCTGATTTCCAATGCATTCCTACAGTAAAATCATTATCAATACATTTACATTATACATATAATAGTCCTATTCTATCAGTCATGCTTGCATTCATTCCTGACCACTGACAATCCCTTTCTTCCTGATTTCCAATGCATTCCTATAGTAAAATCATCAGCAATGCATTTACATTATACATATAATAGCGTTATTCTATCAGTAATGCTTGCATTCATTCCTGACCACTGACAACCCCTTTCTTCCTGATTTTCAATGCATTCCTATAGTAAAATCATTATCAATGCATTTACATGATACAGATAATAGCCCTATTCTATCTGTAATGCTTGCATTCATTCCTGACCACTGACAATCCCTTTCTTCCTGATTTCCAATGCATTCCTATAGTAAAATGATTATCAATGCATTTACATTATACATATAATAGCCCCATTATACCAGTAATGCTTGCATTCATTCCTGACCCATGACAATCCCTTTCTTCCTGATTTCCAATGCATTCCTATAGTAAAATCATTAACAATGCATTTACATAATTTAGTGTATCAAGGTTGCATATAATTTTGTATTTTTTAGTATTTATTGTCAAGTGAATAATTGCAAATGAAAATAGAATGGTTCATTTGTTAATACTGCACAATAAAATGTGCATGAAATGAATTTATAAATATTTAATAATTACCTATATTGCAGTTTCATCAATGAAAAATGAAGAAAATTTAGGGTGATTCGGACGAGTTCATCTTTGCTTCCTTGTCTATATTCATTTAGAAATATCCACTTGGCAATAAATACCAAAAATAGTATGAAATACACCCTTTCTTTTAAAAAACTGAGGTGGCCTAATAATTATGGCCGGTAGTATATATATATATATATATATACGCATCGCTCATTTAGTAATGAATTAGAGCACTCTAACTACTGGCATATGATACATCATACACTAAAAGTCTGCCTCCTTCTATCGAGCGACCACAGCTCAGGGGTAGAATCAGCGACTGACGCCAATTCGGTCGGATTTCAATCCTGGGTTAAAAAGCAATCGGATGTCTAACCGTACTGATGAGCTGTGATACGGCGAAACAGATCTGTCTGCGGATGACTATATATATTTAGGTATAATTGTCAGTCCGTAAACGGCGAGGATAATCCAACAAGATTTCCTTAATATAAAATATCAATAGGTAAATCCATATAGAGAGCTCGATGGGTGTTAACCAGAGCGATATGAAGTTTATAAAGGAAAACTCAACACTCCATGTTAGTTATAAACTATAGTTCATTTCAATGAGCTTAAATAGCTCATCTCATCAGACCCTTTTACAATATTCCTCCATTTTATGCCAAATGGAGGAATATTGTAAAAGGGTCTGATGAGATGAGCTATTTAAGCTCATTGAAATGAACTATAGTTTATAACTAACATGGAGTGTTGAGTTTTCCTTTATAAACTATATATATATATATATATAATTAGAGAAAATTTTCAAAAGTCAAAGGTGTCGGATGTACATTTCGACATAGGATCTCTAATAGAGATTGTACGTCACGTTAGCGACATTGTTTTTAACAAATGGCCAAGTCCCTGGGGTAGAGTGTAGAGGGGTTTTTGGTTAACAACGGTCACAAAGTGGAAAAGGACAGAGCTGGTAGTCGCGGGGTTACAGGGTGTTGAAACGGTATATTTAGGAAGGGGGGGAATAGGAGTTCATATTTTATAAAGATAGACAACTAAATGAGTTAAATTACTTTTTAAAGTTAAGATTTTGGGCTGTTTGAAGAGGTGTATTTAGGCGAGAAGGAAAGGGTTTCAATATAAGATTTTTAAAAAATTTATTTAAGTTTATTTGATTAAACCTTTTAGGTAGAATCGAGCTAAATGCCAATTACAGGAAGTTATCAGTTTAAAAATTATTAGAGAAAAAATATTACAGAAAAAATATTACAGAAAAAAAAATATAGATATACATATATGTGTTAACCAAGGAAAAAGGGTTTTAGTAAAAGAATCCATATTTTCTAAAGATAGGCAATTAAAGGAGCTTGGGATAGGAAGGTAGGGGGGTTAAAATACTTTTTAAGGTTAACGTTAGGGTAAAATTAAGATTAAAATTTAAATTGAATCCTTTTAATTTATATTCTAACATCTAGTCAACGGGGATTTAAATTCGAAATTTAAGTATTCGAAATATATATATATAATATTAAACTATATAAATATATATATATATATATATATATATATAGTTACAAAAATAATAAACGCAGTTCTTAAGTTTGCGATGCGGTTTTATGACGTCACACCGCGGGATAGCGCGAAATGACAACAAAACCATGTAGTCAAATGCAATGTAATATGTTATTTCCTGTTTTAAAGTTGATTTTATTGAGTGTTGGTTGTTTTGATTTGATGTACATGGCCTCCAATATCTGCAGGTTCCTCTTACTGTGTGTATGAGTAAGGATCACCGTATTGCTGACCAAAATCTGTCTGATATTACCTACATGTTTATGTTTTTCAGAGAAATGTTGTTTAATAGTACTCTGATCAGAATGATGACATGTAAGTCTACGGGAGAGCGTGGTTGTAATAAAACCAATATATGTACTAAGTTTTTTATTAGTATCAGAGATGCAATCTCTGAATGGGCATGTAAATTGGTACACTACATTGTTTTTTTTGTAGAGGATTTAGTTTAGTGCTTGTTGGGTTGATTCAGCTTTGAGTAAATCTTTTAAGCCTACCTGTGTAGTAATATGGTTGTCTTTGTCGAGTTGAAGTATTCGTTGGTATAAAGCTTCAATTTCCATTTGTTTAAACATTGAATTAGGTTTCTGTGCGACATGAAAATTTGGTCCGAGATTAAGGAATTCTATTTCATCTGGAGTAAGTTGGTAATCCGATAGGTTAATGAAGTTGTCATTGGTGTTTGGTAAAAGTATTTTTCCTTTATATAATTTGTTTAGCTTTTTTTGGATGACTTGTTTATGGGATTCATGTTCCTTTTGTGTTGCATTGTATAATAAATCCAATATTTCCTTGAATTTTTCACTTGTGGTAGAAGACTGTAAAATTCCTTTAATATGTACAATTTCAGTGTTGATTTCTTGTAATTCCTGTTTGGCTGTATGAATTTTACGTTTAATGTTTTTGTTGTCATTTCGCGCTATCCCGCGGTGTGACGTCATAAAACCGCATCGCAAACTTAAGAACTGCGTTTATTATTTTTGGTAACTATTGCCGTTGCCAAGCGGAGTTTTATGTCAACACAGGATAAAATCGTCGGTGATGGTGGATTTTATAATATTTCAGTTTAAACTACCTCTCTAAAGATGGCTCATGTGAGCCGAAAGCTTAGAAGAAAATCAATAAATACTTATCCAAATGTTGGAGAATTTTTGTCTTTACTTTCAACTGAAATTAAAGCCAAAATACGACGTTTAGAACGGCTCATGATTAAACATAATAGACATTCATTGTCTCTTATATTTAACAGCATATGTTTAGAAAATCACTTGTGCCTCTATACACTAAATATAAATATATATACATATATATATATATATATATGTGTGTGTGTGTGTATATGTATGTATATTGTTTAAGACAAAAATTCCCCATTATTTGGATAATTTTTTGTTAAGTTGGTTCTAAGCTTTCAGCTCACATGAGCCATCTTCAGAGAGGTTACAGGGGCGTTAACATAAAGACATCCACCATCAAGGATGATATTATCTTGTGTTGACATTAAACATTGCTATGTGACGATAACAGTCACCGAATAGCAGACCCAGGTCGTAAATTTGTTCTATGACGTCACACCGCAAAATATTAAGCAGAACAATATGTCTAAATGTAATATAATGCGTTGTGACCAGATTGAAGTGTGAATTTATTAAGTGTGGGTTGTTTAGATTTAATGTAGATGGTCTCCAATAGCTGAACGTACTTTTCACTGTGTGTATGCAAACTCTCTGAAGATGACTCGTGTGAATCGAAAGCTTAGAACCAGCATCATAAAAAAAATATCCAAATGTTGGAGAATTTTTGTCTTTATCTTCACCTGAATTTAAAGCCAAATTCGGATGTTTAGAACAGCTCATGATTAAACATAATATATATTCAATACCTGTTATATTTAACAATATATGTATTTAGTGTACGCTGCATCTTTCATAGTTTGTCGTTTTCACATTGACGAAGGGTAATTATAACACAAATATTTTTTCCTGTCGGTTAAAAACTTTAAAATGTGTCCCGACATATGTTTAAAATAATGCCTTAAATAAAAACACAGTGGAAATTCTTTTATTTCTTACAGTGAGGTTCACTCTGTGAAAAGTGAGCCACTCGTGGAAGAGGGTCTCAGAGTAAGAGGCACATTTTAAGGGAGGATGATGAGGGTTAACAGTAGACTTGAACCGCAAAGAGAAAAAAAGAAAGAAACGAGAGAAAGAACGAAAGAAAGAAAGCGGAATTTGCCCCGCGTCAGGAACAGTCGAAATAACATAAAATTGTCCAATTTTGTTTTACAGGACATCTTGACCGCCATTAACAACAACAACAACAACAACAAAGCTGCCTTCAACACCGCTTGCACCATGAGACGGATAGATGTGAAGACTTCGATCAATCAAACCAATTTCCAATCGATTGGGATCAGTTTATCCAGCACAGTAACTACGTATACAGCTATCGAGATTTCACTAGCCCGATCAACTCAGCCGATTAAAAAATTAATTAGATGATTAATGTTTATTGCTCGATTATCTCCCTCTAACCCTGTAAATTACTTGTTCACCACTGTGTAGCCTGGTATTAGAAGTCAAAGTTATCTCCCTCTATCCCTGCAAGTTACTTGTTCATCACTACTGTAGCCTGGTATTGAACTCACAACTTTTTTGCGTCAAGCCTGGTATTGAACTCACAACTTTGTTGCAACTTTTTTTTATGTGTTAATGATTTTCTCTAGTATTTTTTTTATGTTAATGGCTTTCTACGCAAGGAATGGAGATGATATACCCCAGTTATTATAATAAAGGGTTTGGTTCGAAATTCCTAGAACCAGAAGAAGGCTAGAGTGTACAATAGCCGAAACATCGTACAAATTGCAACAAAGATATGGGCAATAGTCCGAATAATGTACATACAGTAAGGACAAAGAAGTAGAAATATCTCAAAACCATTTTTTATAACAAGGGGCTTATTTCGTTAGATGACCAGATCAACAACTAAACAAAAACAAAAACATCCATTATTTCATGCGTGGCAAGCTATATATATATATATATATATATATATATATTAGTCATCCATATACAAGCCTGTTTCGCTGTATCACAGCTCATCAGTGTGGCAAGATACATCCACTTCTGGCCGGGATCGAAACTCAACCGATTTGCTGACTGAAATTAATATTTTTTCTCAGATGAGGTAGTATTTACAGTATTTACATTATTCGAACTATTGTCCTCATCTTTGTTGCCATTTGTACGACGTTTAGAGCATTCTATTTGTCTATATTTCTGAGATGAGGTAGTATTTACAGTATTTATATTCGGACTATTGTCCTCATCTTTATTATGACTACGACGTTTAATAATAGATCATTCTATTTGTCTATATTTCTGAGATAGAGGTAGTATTTACAGTATTTACATTATTCGAACTATTGTCCTCATATTTGTTGCCATTTGTACGACGTTTAATAATAAATCATTCTATTTGTCTATATTTCTGAGATGAGGTAGTATTTACAGTATTTACATTATTCGGACTATTGTCCTCATCTTTGTTGCCATTTGTACGACGTTTAATAATAGATCATTCTATTTGTCTATATTTCTGAGATGAGGTAGTATTTACAGTATTTACATTATTCGGACTATTGTCCTCATCTTTGTTGCCATTTGTACGACATTTAATAATAGATCATTCTATTTGTCTATATTTCTGAGATGAGGTAGTATTTACAGTATTTACATTATTCGAACTATTGTCCTCATATTTGTTGCCATTTGTACGACGTTTAATAATAAATCATTCTATTTGTCTATATTTCTGAGATAAGGTAGTATTTACAGTATTTACATTATTCGGACTATTGTCCTCATCTTTGTTGCCATTTGTACCACGTTTAATAATAGATCATTCTATTTGTCTATATTTCTGAGATAAGGTAGTATTTACAGTATTTACATTATTCGGACTATTTGTCCTCATCTTTGTTGCCATTTGTACGACGTTTAATAATAGATCATTCACTACTTGTCTATATTTCTGAGATAAGGTAGTATTTACAGTATTTACATTATTCGGACTGTTGTCCTCATCTTTGTTGCCATTTGTACGACGTTTAATAATAGATCATTCTATTTGTCTATATTTCTGAGATAAGGTAGTATTTACAGTATTTACATTATTCGGACTATTGTCCTCATCTTTGTTGCCATTTGTACGACGTTTAATAATAAATCATTCTATTTGTCTATATTTCTGAGATGAGGTAGTATTTACAGTATTTACATTATTCGGACTATTGTCCTCATCTTTGTTGCCATTTGTACGACGTTTAATAATAGATCATTCTATTTGTCTATATTTCTGAGATAAGGTAGTATTTACAGTATTTACATTATTCGGACTATTGTCATCATATTTGTTGCCATTTGTACGACGTTTAATAATAAATCATTCTATTTGTCTATATTTCTGAGATAAGGTAGTATTTACAGTATTTACATTATTCGGACTATTGTCCTCATCTTTGTTGCCATTTGTACGACGTTTAATAATAGATCATTCTATTTGTCTATATTTCTGAGATGAGGTAGTATTTACAGTATTTACATTATTCGGACTATTGTCCTCATCTTTGTTGCCATTTGTACGACGTTTAATAATAGATCATTCTATTTGTCTATATTTCTGAGATGAGGTAGTATTTACAGTATTTACATTATTCGGACTATTGTCCTCATCTTTGTTGCCATTTGTACGATATTTAATAATAGATCATTTTATTTGTCTATATTTCTGAGATGAGGTAGTATTTACAGTATTTACATTATTCGAACTATTGTCCTCATCTTTGTTGCCATTTGTACGACGTTTAGAGCATTCTATTTGTCTATATTTCTGAGATGAGGTAGTATTTACAGTATTTATATTCGGACTATTGTCCTTATCTTTGTTGCCATTTGTACGACGTTTAATAATATTGATCATTTCTATTTGTCTATATTTCTGAGATGAGGTAGTATTTACAGTATTTACATTATTCGAACTATTATCCTCATATTTGTTGCCATTTGTACGACGTTTAATAATAAATCATTCTATTTGTCTATATTTCTGAGATGAGGTAGTATTTACAGTATTTACATTATTCGGACTATTGTCCTCATCTTTGTTGCCATTTGTACGACGTTTAATAATAGATCATTCTATTTGTCTATATTTCTGAGATGAGGTAGTATTTACAGTATTTACATTATTCGGACTATTGTCCTCATCTTTGTTGCCATTTGTTACGACATTTAATAATAGATCATTCTGTTGTCTATATTTCTGAGATGAGGTAGTATTTACAGTATTTACATTATTCGAACTATTGTCCTCATATTTGTTGCCATTTGTACGACGTTTAATAATAAATCATTCTATTTGTCTATATTTCTGAGATAAGGTAGTATTTACAGTATTTACATTATTCGGACTATTGTCCTCATCTTTGTTGCCATTTGTACGACGTTTAATAATAGATCATTCTATTTGTCTATATTTCTGAGATAAGGTAGTATTTACGAGTATTTGTATTATTCGGACTATTGTCCTCATCTTTGTTGCCATTTGTACGACGTTTAATAATAGATCATTCTATTTGTCTATATTTCTGAGATAAGGTAGTATTTACAGTATTTACATTATTCGGACTATTGTCCTCATCTTTGTTGCCATTTGTACGACGTTTAATAATAGATCATTCTATTTGTCTATATTTCTGAGATGAGGTAGTATTTACAGTATTTACATTATTCGAACTATTGTCCTCATATTTGTTGCCATTTGTACGACGTTTAATAATAAATCATTCTATTTGTCTATATTTCTGAGATGAGGTAGTATTTACAGTATTTTCATTATTCGGACTATTGTCCTCGCTGTTGCCATTTGTACGACGTTTAATAATAGATCATTCTATTTGTCTATATTTCTGAGATGAGGTAGTATTTACGGTATTTACATTATTCGGACTATTGTCCTCATCTTTGTTGCCATTTGTACGACATTTAATAATAGATCATTCTATTTGTCTATATTTCTGAGATGAGGTAGTATTTACAGTATTTACATTATTCGAACTATTGTCCTCATATTTGTTGCCATTTGTACGACGTTTAATAATAAATCATTCTATTTGTCTATATTTCTGAGATAAGGTAGTATTTACAGTATTTACATTATTCGGACTATTGTCCTCATCTTTGTTGCCATTTGTACGACGTTTAATAATAGATCATTCTATTTGTCTATATTTCTGAGATAAGGTAGTATTTACAGTATTTACATTATTCGGACTATTGTCCTCATCTTTGTTGCCATTTGTACGACGTTTAATAATAGATCATTCTATTTGTCTATATTTCTGAGATAAGGTAGTATTTACAGTATTTACATTATTCGGACTATTGTCCTCATCTTTGTTGCCATTTGTACGACGTTTAATAATAGATCATTCTATTTGTCTATATTTCTGAGATAAGGTAGTATTTACAGTATTTACATTGACTGGACTATTGTCCTCATCTTTGTTGCCATTTGTACGACGTTTAATAATAAATCATTCTATTTGTCTATATTTCTGAGATGGTGGTATTTACAGTATTTACATTATTCGGACTATTGTCCTCATCTTTGTTGCCATTTGTACGACGTTTAATAATAGATCATTCTATTTGTCTATATTTCTGAGATAAGGTAGTATTTACAGTATTTACATTATTCGGACTATTGTCCTCATATTTGTTGCCATTTGTACGACGTTTAATAATAAATCATTCTATTTGTCTATATTTCTGAGATAAGGTAGTATTTACAGTATTTACATTATTCGGACTATTGTCCTCATCTTTGTTGCCATTTGTACGACGTTTAATAATAGATCATTCTATTTGTCTATATTTCTGAGATGAGGTAGTATTTACAGTATTTACATTATTCGTGGTGTCCTCATCTTTGTTGCCATTTGTACGACGTTTAATAATAGATCATTCTATTTGTCTATATTTCTGAGATGAGGAGTGGCCTTTACGATGTTACATTATTCGGACTATTGTCCTCATCTTTGTTGCCATTTGTACGATATTTAATAATAGATCATTTTATTTGTCTATATTTCTGAGATGAGGTAGTATTTACAGTATTTACATTGTTGAACTATTGTCCTCATCTTTGTTGCCATTTGTACGACGTTTAGAGCATTCTGTTTTGTCTATATTTCTGAGATGAGGTAGTATTTACAGTATTTATATTCGGACTATTGTCCTTATCTTTGTTGCCATTTGTACGACGTTTAATAATAGATCATTCTATTTGTCTATATTTCTGAGATGAGGTAGTATTTACAGTATTTACATTATTCGAACTATTATCCTCATATTTGTTGCCATTTGTACGACGTTTAATAATAAATCATTCTATTTGTCTATATTTCTGAGATGAGGTAGTATTTACAGTATTTACATTATTCGGACTATTGTCCTCATCTTTGTTGCCATTTGTACGACGTTTAATAATAGATCATTCTATTTGTCTATATTTCTGAGATGAGGTAGTATTTACAGTATTTACATTATTCGGACTATTGTCCTCATCTTTGTTGCCATTTGTACGACATTTAATAATAGTCATTCTATTTGTCTATATTTCTGAGATGAGGTAGTATTTACAGTATTTACATTATTCGAACTATTGTCCTCATATTTGTTGCCATTTGTACGACGTTTAATAATAAATCATTCTATTTGTCTATATTTCTGAGATAAGGTAGTATTTACAGTATTTACATTATTCGGACTATTGTCTCCATCTTTTTGTTGCCATTTGTACGACGTTTAATAATAGAATCATTCTATTTGTCTATATTTCTGAGATAAGGTAGTATTTTTGAGAGTATTTGATATTCGGACTATTGTCTCATCTTTGTTGCCATTTGTGCGACGTTTAATAATAGATCATTCTATTTGTCTATATTTCTGAGATAAGGTAGTATTTACAGTATTTACATTATTCGGACTATTGTCCTCATCTTTGTTGCCATTTGTACGACGTTTAATAATAGATCATTCTATTTGTCTATATTTCTGAGATAAGGTAGTATTTACAGTATTTACATTATTCGGACTATTGTCCTCATCTTTGTTGCCATTTGTACGACGTTTAATAATAAATCATTCTATTTGTCTATATTTCTGAGATGAGGTAGTATTTACAGTATTTACATTATTCGGACTATTTTCCTCATCTTTGTTGCCATTTGTACGACGTTTAATAATAGATTATTCTATTTGTCTATATTTCTGAGATAAGGTAGTATTTACAGTATTTACATTATTCGGACTATTGTCCTCATATTTGTTGCCATTTGTACGACGTTTAATAATAAATCATTCTATTTGTCTATATTTCTGAGATAAGGTAGTATTTATAGTATTTACATTATTCGGACTATTGTCCTCATCTTTGTTGCCATTTGTACGACGTTTAATAATAGATCATTCTATTTGCTTCCATATTTCGAGATGAGGTAGCATTACAGTATTTGTTATTCGGACTATTGTCCTCATCTTTGTTGCCATTTGTACGACGTTTAATAATAGATCATTCTATTTGTCTATATTTCTGAGATGAGGTAGTATTTACAGTATTTACATTATTCGGACTATTGTCCTCATCTTGTTGCCATTTGTACGACATTTAATAATAGATCATTTTATTTGTCTATATTTCTGAGATGAGGTAGTATTTACAGTATTTACATTATTCGAACTATTGTCCTCATATTTGTTGCCATTTGTACGACGTTTAATAATAAATCATTCTATTTGTCTATATTTCTGAGATAAGGTAGTATTTTACAGTATTTACATTATTCGGACTATTGTCCTCATCTTTGTTGCCATTTGTACGACGTTTAATAATAGATCATTCTATTTGTCTATATTTCTGAGATAAGGTAGTATTTACAGTATTTACATTATTCGGACTATTGTCCTCATCTTTGTTGCCATTTGTACGACGTTTAATAATAGATCATTCTATTTGTCTATATTTAGATAAGGTAGTATTTACAGTATTTACATTATTCGGACTATTGTCCTCATCTTTGTTGCCATTTGTACGACGTTTAATAATAAATCATTCTATTTGTCTATATTTCTGAGATGAGGTAGTATTTACAGTATTTACATTATTCGGACTATTGTCCTCATCTTTGTTGCCATTTGTACGACGTTTAATTAACAGATCATTCTATTTGTCTATATTTGAGATACATTTATAGGATATATCATTCGGACTATTGTCCTCATCTTTGTTGCCATTTGTACGACGTTTAATAATAGATCATTCTATTTGTCTATATTTCTGAGATAAGGTAGTATTTACAGTATTTACATTATTCGGACTATTGTCCTCATCTTTGTTGCCATTTGTACGACGTTTAACAATAGATCATTCTATTTGTCTATATTTCTGAGATGAGTAGTATTTACAGTATTTACATTATCTGGACTATTGTCCTCATCTTTGTTGCCATTTGTACGACGTTTGATAATAGATCATTCTATTTGTCTATATTTCTGAGATGAGGTTGTATTTACAGTATTTACATTATTCGGACTATTGTCCTCATCTTTGTTGTCATTTGTACGAGTGTGTAGCCACACTTATGTGCTGTGATGCAGCGAAACAGGATACTATGTGAATGGCTAACATACATATATTTATTATATTTTAGAACATGTACAGAATTTTTTTATATATCCACTACAATTGTACATTTGTTTCGACATTGAAACTCCAATGTCTCATCAGGCGGTGTGGAAAGGAATGGAATTTTTTTTTTCTTCATTCTGTATGAAACTCGGATATATATATATATATATATATATATATATATATATATATATATATAAGAGTGAGAGAGTGGGAGTGACAGAGAGATAAGTGATGCCATGACTTCAGAGGCAGCTGGTAAATACATGTGTTTAGTGGCTAACCCGACGCTAATAACCCATGTTTTTTCGATTTGTCGCTACCTGCAATCTGAAAAAATTTGGCTGACAAGATATTACAAACACAGTACAGAAAAGAAAGAAAGAAAGAAAGAAAGAGAGAAAGAAAAAAAGAACAAAATATTAAGCCAAAGAAAGAAAGAAACAGACTATAATACCAAAGAAAGAAAAAAGAATAAAAAGCAAAAAAGAAAGAAAAAAGAAGGAAAGAAAATAAGGAAGGAAGAAAGAATAAAAGAAAGAACGAGACAGTAAATGCATTATAATAATATTGATATAGAAAGAAAGGAGAAAAAAAGGATGGAAAGAAAGAAAAATAAAGAGAAAGAAAGAATGAAAACGATGGAAAGAAAGAAAGGAAAAAGACAGACAGGCATAGAAATAGATAAAGAAAGAAAGAAAGAAAAACGAAACGCTGTAAATAGACACGCACACGCACACGCGTGTGCGCGCAGAGAAAGAGAGAGAGAGAAAGAGCTCATGAATGGAATGAAAACCGTAAACTGAGACAGAGAGAGGCAGGAGCTGAATTTGAAAGAAATAAAGGTTGAAAGAAAATCCCTTGAAAGAGGTGGTGAGAAAAGAGAGGGCTCTATAGACAAAGGGATAGAGACGAATTGACAAGAAAGACATAGCAATACACAGCATTTTCAATTTAGTGGAGGGTGTGTACAGGTCTACCTGGATGCGGAAAAGAGAGACAACGAAATCCACTCAAAGACACTGAAATTTAATGCGTTCTTTCCAGACTAAATTATTATTATTATTATTATTATTATTATTATTATTATTATTATTATTATTATGTCATTTGTCATCATATTTCGATTTCTGCTATGGTCGCACTACCAATCAAGTCTGCAGGAAGACCTAAGGCAGATCGTGATGTGTTGTTATGGCTCCATTTTATGCTTTTTATATCTCCCCTATCATCCCTAGCGTTACATAGACAAAGTTCTCCTTAGTGTGTGGGCTGTAATTAACAAGTCAATTTTTTGTATATCTCTTAAGCTGGGGTTTCCAGGGATTCTTTCAATGTGTTGTTTTGTTCCATTTTTTATCATTCCAAGTTCACCCACTATCACTGGCACTATTTTTGTTTTCAATTTCCACATTTTTTTTTTTAATTTTCAGGTTTTTATTTTATTTTTTGAGTCAAAATAATAATAATAATAATAATGAATTCGAAAAACTGTCCAAATATTTGACAGTTTTTCGAATTCATTATTTATTATTATTATTATTATTATTATTATTATTTGCATATTCAAACCCGAAATATTTGGAGGTTATCACTGCGGACCAAGTGACAACAAGTCCCCTCAAACTTCATCACTCTCCTCACTAAATTCAACAAGTTATTACTAATGTTGTTAGTATAGTAGTCGTTATAGTAGTC
>JBBBDQ010001679.1:275000-290000 GCA_037127315.1 Ascarosepion bandense
ATCTATCTATCTATCTATCTATCTATCTATCTATCTATCACAGTACGTTCATTATCTATTCTATCTATCTATCTATCTATCTATCTATCTATCTATCTATCTATCTATCTATCTATCTATGCCAGTCTGTTCCATATCTATCTATCTATCTATCTATCTATCTATCTATCTATCTATCTATCTATCTATCTATCTATGCCAGTCTGTTCCATATCTATCTATCTATCTATCTATCTATCTATCTATCTATCTATCTATCTATCTATCTATCTATCACAGTACGTTCATTATTCATATCTATCTATCTATCTATCTATCTATCTATCTATCTATCTATCTATCTATGCCAGTCTGTTCCATATCTATCTATCTATCTATCTATCTATCTATCTATCTATCTATCTATCTATCGTACGTTCTTATCTATCTATCTATTCTTATCTATCTATCTATCTATCTATCTATCTATCTATCTATCTATCTATCTATCACAGTACGTTCATTATCTATTCATATCTATCTATCTATCTATCTATCTATCTATCTATCTATCTATCTATCTCAGTCTGTTCATTGTCTATGTTTCTGCGTTTTTAATTATTAACTAGGTTTATTTACTGACAAATTTCAAACAAAGCCCCATTAAAGGCTCCCGGTGAATAAAGAGGTAATTGCAAAGTTATTCTTAACGAGGTTTCTTTTCTCACATACCCACCATATATATATATATATATATATATATATATATATATATATATATATATATATATTATCCTACGTCTATGGCACGATTCAAAGTTTCATGCGTTATGCAATCATCAGGTGTATATTTTAAACTGACAGTTTAATAGATTGGAATTATATCTTATAATATTATGTGGCTTCTTTTTAAATAACAAGATTAAAAAATTAAATATTCTACAGTTAGATGTGGATAAAAATTTAAGATTTAAATTTAAAATTAAAATTGAAATAAAAATAATAAATAATATTTAATATGATTTTTTTATGTACCCGTATTTGAAAAAACGCTCCATTATTTTAAACGTGTTTGATTGCGTTTACCCATAAGAGCACTAGAGATAAATTTATGAAGGAATTGTGTCTTCTAAGAGAGAGGGAGGGAGGGAGGGAGAGAGAACGACAGAGGTAGAGTGTGGGAGAGGCAGACAGACAACAGACGATCTCTTATGGGTGATGAATTATTCTTCACTTTGCAGGATATGGCATTATGGCAAGCCTCTTATTGCTCCTCTGCAAATTCCAGGTAAAGTTCTCGGGCGAACTACATTTCCCGGTCCTGCCAGTTCAGAGCTTCGAGACAGAGACGTGAAACCGCAGTGGACAGGACGTGCAACCCCAAAGACACGCTTTTGTTAGTGCACATTTTCTCATTGTCTATTTCATCTGTGCATTGTGGTCTAGTGGATATATCGGCTCGGAACGAGAAATCGGGGAACCGAGTTCGAATTCCAGTTGAATTCCCTGCAGTCACGCACAAATACCTTTGGAAAGGTATTAATCCATCTCTTTCCTCCAGTTATGGGTTAAATAACAGAACAGATTTGATTCTATAGCCTTGGTTGGCAACCAGTCTACTGCAGAAAGCATTGGCAACCTACAGTGGGAGAATCTTCTGCCCAGTCAGTCATGTCTCTTTCGAGACATGATCGCCCAAAGCGAGTATCACGTATGGCACTGAAGTGACTTGCTGAATATAATAATTGGAAAAATGATTAAGGCTTCTACTGGGCATAAAGTTAGGGAACGATTTTCTACTGTTATGAAGTAATAAACTGATCCCCCACTAATTACTACTTCATAATATAATACATTTCTTTCCACTCTAGCTATGAGTTAAATAATAGGACAAACTGCGTTCTATAGCTTTGGCTCGCAACCAGTCTACCGCAGAAAACAATGGCAACCTACTGCGAGATAATCTTCTGTCCAGTCAGCCATGTCTCTTACAAGACATGATCGCCCAAGCGTGTATCACGTATGGCACTTAACTGACTGGTTTTCCATCTCTCTCTATATATATTTTTCAGGTTCTAACACGATAACAACAGGAAATATTAATTTCTGGGTCATACCGTTGGCCTTCCTGTTTTTGAATATTCTGAAAAAATTAAACGATTTCAAATTTTTTGGCCAGTCTGATGAGAAGGGTACTAAAAACTTACTTGTCACAATAAATTATAGTCTATAACCGCTTCTGAAGTTTCTGGGTTTTTTCTTGGAACCAACATTTCCTGAAGATCCGTTTAGGTGAAACCTTGGTAGGTTTGTTGGCTCACTAGGTTAATTTACTGATATATATATATATATATATATATATATATATATATATATATGCTATTACATATAAGAGACAATGAATGTCTATTATGTTTAATCATGAGCCGTTCTAAACATCGTATTTCTGCTTTAATTTCAGTTGAAAATTAAGACAAAAATTCTCCAACATTTGGATAATTATTTATTGGTTGTCTTCTAAGCTTTCGGCTCACATGAGCCATCTTCAGAGAGGTTGTTTAAACTGAAATATTATAAAATGCTCCATCACCGACGATTTTATTTTGTGTTGACATAAAACTCTGCTTGGCAACGGCAAGTGAGCCGAAAGCTTAGAAGAAAACCAATAAAAATTTATCCAAATGTTGGAGAATTTTTGTCTTCATTTTCAACTGAAATTAAAGCAAAAATACGACGTTTAGAACGGCTCATGATTAAACATAATAGACATTCATTGTCTCTTATATTTAATAGCATATGTTTAGAAAATTACTTGCTGCCTCGAAATACTATATATATATATATATATATATATATATCCAGGTGAATACAGAACGAAGAATTCTTTCAACGTCCAAAGCATTAATTTAAATCAGTGCTCGATATATAATATACTATATAGAGCTGTGAATATTTATTATAAATTATAATTTAGAACATGTACATAATTTCTCTATACAGAGAAATTATGTACATGTTCTAAAGTATAATTTATAATATATATATATATATATATATATATATATATATATATATATATATATATTAATACAGGTTTCATTGAATAATATAGACAAGTTATGTCTATTTATTTTGTGTAAGATCCGTTCGTATGATTTGATTAACTTGATAGTGTTGTCATGGAAAGACGACAAGAAATCGCAATAATTGTTGATTTTTTTTATCAGGTCTGAGCTTTCGGCTTACATAAACCATTATCAAAGGATGAACATTTAATGTTCAGTGAACATAGAACATTTAAATTATTTTTAACAGAGTGGAGAAAATTAGACAGGTCCATTTTTTGTGTCGCACATGGCTGTAGGCCGAGAAGGAATGGTGGTAGTGGGTTTTTTGTTCAATTGAGTGCATAGTGGCATGAGGGATTGGTCTGGGGACTGCTGCTACTATGGTGTAGAGGGTAAGTATAATCACTATGACCTCCCCCGTCGATGCCACGATCCCTCATGCCACTATACACTCAATTGAACAAAAAACCCACTACCACCATTCCTTCTCGGCCTACAGCCATGTGCGACACAAAAAATAAAAATGCTGCCAAAATATACACACACAATATATATATATATATATATATATATATATACGTGCAGAACATTATTATTATATGGGATTTCATAATATATGCGCACTCATACGCACACTTAAACAGGGTGCAATGAATTAATTTTACGTGTTGTTTGTTTTTGAATTTGTTGACTGCATAGTAGGGTCAGTTGGGCACCGTCTGTGAGAAATAGTACATCATAATTCACTCGACCAAAATTTGGAAGCGACATTCTGTACTGCTTGGCTTTGGCGCTAGAAGATCTAATACGAATATTTCAGATTGTTTGGCTGTCAATCTGATGAAAGTGCAGAAGATTGGGAAGGAGTTCGATGAGTTTAATGGTGATTACGAAGGTGTTCGGAGTGATCACTAGTGATGACGATGTTATACCTATATGCATATTCCCACAAGCACGCAGACTTAAGGTGGTAGTGCTGCCCTGTGTCAAGAGGGGACCATGCCACACAAGCAGGAGAACTCAGTTACGGCTGTCAGAAATTGTCTGCGACCACAGCGTCTGGCCACCTAACTCCCCATACTTCCTGGATTGTTAGGTGTGGGGCGCACTTGAATGAGAGACCAACAAAAATTCCTTGGAACACCAGAGATACACTGACGTCAAAAACTATGGCAGTATTCACCAACTTAAACAAGGAGACCGCCCAGAAGAGTTATAAATGATTCCAAAGTCATCTGGAGTCCGTGTTTGAAGTCTATAGCGATTTTATTGAATAAATTTACTTTTTGGTATTTCAAGATATTTTTATGTGTAACTAGCAGTATAGCCCGGCGTTGCTCGGGTGTAATGAAAGCTTTAAAACTAATCCATGGTCCTGGTGAAAAAGTAATTTGAAGGGTTAGAGAGGAGATTTCACAATTATCAACGAGTTAACACACGTCAGCCAACCTATGGACATCTGACAATGACTAGAGAGTACTTGGTCGAAACCTTGTGTCTATTATAACACCTATATCAACCAAGATGAGAACAAAAGTTCTAAATAATTCCAAGATAGTACATTTTTATATATCCAGAACAATTTTAAGGAAAAAAAAAAGACAATCCAATCTTTGTCATAAGAACACCCAAAAATATTATAAGTCTCAAGTGATGTTATTGTCGATGTGACTACATATTTTTTTTTTTTTTATAATCATATCACCCCCAAGCAAGGCATTTTACTGCCACTGTTTTGCCGGGTGTTACATAGGAGGAAAGTTATCAGAAAGAGTGACAGGTTGTAGAAGTGTCAGGAAGTGGGTAAGAGGAGGATAAGAAGACTGATGAGAGTGGAGTGGACGGGGAAGGGAGCATGAGAGAAAGTTATGAGAAAGAGTGACAGGTTATAGGGGGTGTCAGGAAGTGGGTAAGGATGAGAATACTGATGAGAGTTGATTGGACGGAGAAAGAAGCATGAGAAAAAGTTATGAAAAAGAGTGACAGGTTATAGGGGGTGTCAGGAAGTGGGTAAGAGAAGGATGAGAATACTGATGAGAGTAGAGTGAACGGAGAAAGGAGCATGAGAGAGAGGATGCAGGTTAGTGAGATAGGAGATGATTATTGACTTTAAATTTAAATTCTTGGAGATTATAGCTGTCAGGGAAGCAAGTAAACGGAAGGGAATTTCACAGCGCGAGAAAAGAAGCTGTTGGAGTAGAATTTGTTTTTATGTTTTATTGGTTTCACAGTAACAAGTTACTAATCTTGTGGCCCGAGTAAATCTATCTAAACTTATTTATAAATGGAACTTTGTCTCTGTATGTGTGTCTGTGTGTGTATCCGTTACCTATAGACACCGAAACGGCTGAACCGATTTTCTTGAAAATTTACACAGTTGTACTATAAGCGTCTGCGAGTGTTCTTAGATAGGTTTTGAGTCGAGGTACCCCCGATGAATATCAAAAATCGATAATCGAAAAAATCAGGTTATAGAAGGAGTGGTTCGATTTTAATCAAATTTGATACACTCATAGACAAAGACATAAGAAACGATATTTAGAAGTTTCAAGGTTGTAATTCTTACAATAGTGCAGAAAATCGATAATATATATATATATATATATATATATAAAAGGCAAGATGTTTGTGTGTGTGTCTGTTTATCTGCCTGTATGTCTGTATTTTTTTCAGCCCTTTTATTTTAGTTTCTGCTTCTGGTTTGGCTCTAAGTAGGTATAATTGTAGTTCTTAGTCTCAGCCATGATACCATTTACTCAGAGGACTTATTTAGCCTTCAAAATTCAGTTTACGACGAAAAAAACTTGATATCTTTGATATCGATACCAGGAAATCAAAATTTGACTTACATCCATTCATTTTTCTTTCAGTCTACGGTTTCGATTTAACTGGAAATAACTACTGCTTTTTAGTCTTGCGTGCCAACATCCAAAGAATCTGAGCTCAAGGACCATGGATTAGTTTTAAAGCTTTCATTACACCGGAGCAACGCTGGGCTATCCTGCTAGTTCGTATACAGGAGGCACATGTGAGCACGAATGAAAAGGCGCACTGAAAATTTGAAATATAAATTATTTTGGGGGGTATTTTTTAATGTGTTTTGGGTGTACGATATAACCGTTTTCATTTAGCGTTCTTTGGTTTTTGATTAAGTACTCAAAAAACAAACTTGCTGTCATTCAATCATTTGAACGAACGCTTTTAGCTCCCACACTGCGATCCGTTGCATTTTCTCGGTCGGACATTTTTTAGCAGACACGAATTAAAAAGATTAAATGGTTTCCAGTTGTTATGTCTGCAGCTAAAGAAAGTCGTTTCACAAGACAATTTTTATCGCCAGAATCTGTCTTACGGATTTATAGGGCTTACGGCCATATCACGTTGAATACACCGGTTCACGCTCGATCACCGAAGATAAGCAACGTTGAGCCTGGTCAGTATTTAGATGGGTGACCGATTGGGAATACCAGGTGCTGTAAGCGTTTAATAACGGATGGGCGTGCTTACAGCTATATCACGTTGAATACACCGGTTCTAGTTCGATCACCGAAGTTAAGCAACGTTGAGCCTGGTCAGTATTTAGATGGGTGACCGATTGGGAATACCAGGTGCTGTAAGCGTTTAATAACGGATGGGCGTGCTTACGGCTATATCACGTTGAATACACCGGTTCACGCACGATCACCGAAGTTAAGCACCATAGAGCCTGGTAAGTACTTAGATGTAAGCGTATAATGACGGATGTGGTGCAGTGGATATCGGCTCGGAAGGAGAAATCGGTGAGCCGAGTTCGAATTCCAGTTGAATACCCTGCATTCGCGTAAGCACTGGTGCCCTTGGGAAAGGTATTAATCCACCCCTTTCCTCCAGTTATGGGTTAAATAACAGGGTAGGACTTGGGGAACCTGCCCTTAAGAACATATCCCAATGAATCTTGATACTCGAAAAGAAAAATGTATTACTAGACACAAAAATTTATATAAAAACGAACAATAAATTGTTGAAGGAAAAATGTATTACCAGCAATAAATAAATAAAAATTTAGTTGGCAATAAATGCCTGCCGGGGTGTTAATGTGCCATAAAAACAAAACAACCAACAAACCTATTTATAAGTCTACAATTCGTCTATGCTTTTAGTATTGTTGGTCTGGTGATCATGCTATATATTTAGAGATTATTGAGAATATCCAAATAAGAATCTGCAATGTTATTGGTCCTCTCCTGGTATCTAGGCTTCAGTTCTGTTGCCACCGTCTTAGGTTCCCCGTGCATTTACTACAAATATTTTCATGGTAATTGTTCTGATGAACTTTCTTCTTTGGTACCAAGACTTAATGACTTTAAGCGCAGCACTAAATTGCCGACAGGATCTCATTATTTTACAGGGGAAATGGTTAGATGATAGCCTAAGTTCTATGCTAACAGTGTCTTCTTTCGCACTTCTCGCTTGTGGAACTCTCTTCTGGCTTTTTGCTGTCCAGTCAACATCGATTTTCAAAAATTTAAATGCAACGTCAGTTGTTATTTTCTGTCTTTTTATTTATTTATTTATTTTTTATTGACTTCTTTCTTTAATAGTAGCTTTTTCTCTTCTCTCAAAGTCAGTAACCCTTTCAATCTTGGTGGTTTTATTGATATGATTAAAAACTATTTTTTATCAAATAAATATATATATCTTGTTATTAATTATATATATATATATATATATATATTGTCATTCGCAGACAGATCTGTTTCGCTGTATCGCCACTCATCAGTACGGTTATATATATATATATATATATATATTCTTATATAATATATATATATATATATATATATATATATATATATATTGTCATTCGCAGACAGATCTGTTTCGCTGTATCGCCGCTCATCAGTACGGTTATATATATATATATATATATATTCTTCATTTGTAAACGAGTTATTACGCTACCTAGGTTTTTAAAATGTAATGAAGACAGTACATGGTAGAAACCTAGGTCACGTAATAACTCGTTTAGAAATGAAGAATGTATATATATATATATATATATATATATATATATATATATATATACATAAAAAATCACAAGATTGCCAAAACCTACCGCGGTTTCACACAACGGCTCGTCAGGCCCTGACGAGCCGTTGTGTGAAACCGCGGTAGGTTTTGGCAATCTTGTGTTTCTTTATGTGTCTTTGCTCTACTTTTGCTTTTCATTTGTATCGAGCACTTTTTCTTCTTTTTTTGTGGTTGGTTCCATTTGGGGTTTTTTCTTTACTGCGGAGTATTGTATGTCTTGTCTTTATTCTGCGGATTTCTTTTTTTCTCCCCTCTTATCCAACGCCTTAGGGCGACGGATGTTAACGGAATTAGATTCTGTCGGTTATTCGTTTTTCTTAAAGTTTACCTTTGTAGAATTTTAGGATTTAGATACTTACAGAGTCAGTTTAGGTATTATTTTGAATATATATATATATATATATATATATATATATATTGTCATTCGCAGACAGATCTGTTTCGCTGCATCACCGCTCATCAGTACGGTTATATATATATATATATATATATATATATATATATATATATATACATTCTTCATTTGTAAACGAGTTATTACGCGACCTAGGTTTCTACAATGTGATGAAGACACCACTCAAGGTAGAAACCTAGGTCGCGTAATAACTCGTTTACAAATGAAGAATATTCAAAAGTTCTACAATATAATATATATACACTACCGGCCATAATTATTAGACCACCCCAGTTTTTTTAAAAGAAATTATGTATTTCATACTATTTTTAGTATTTATTGCCAAATGCAAATAGAATGGTTCTTTTGTTATCATTTTTTTGCAAAATTTTAAAAAGCTTCTTCAGAGATTTTTTTAAAGAATGATTTGAAACTGTGTTTTATTTTTTTTTTAAATTAATATAATATATATATATATATATATATATATATATATATATATATATATATATATATAAATCCAGGTGAATTGAACCAACAGTTTTACAATTCCAAGTTCTCTGGCATTTACTTTTTTTTTCTTTTTTATAAAAGTGCTCAATACAACAAATATTGTAGAGCATGATATAATGAAGTTTTTTTATTATTTAAAATTAATAAAGTTTATATTGCGACACGGAAATTTCTATGTTTCTCTTCATCAGGCAATGTTAGATGTTGTGCATATGATTTCCATTGAAATAACAACAACTTTTGGTTTGCTGTGTATGTATGTCGGAAGATATACAATTTACATGTGTGTAACTAATTTTAACTAATCAGAGCGAAAATTCATTTTGGGATTTGGCCCCAAAAAATACATACTAACCAACTTTTGCTCTTTGATGATGAGAATCTATCTGGAAACATAGAAATTTGTCGCGATGTACAATTAATTCATAACTATATATATATAATCAATGCTATAGAACCCAATCTGTCCTGTTATTTAACCCATAGCTGAAGAAAAGAGGCAAATTATAATACATTTCCCAAGGGAATTTGTGCGTAAGTGAATGCAGCGAATTCAACTTGAATTCGAACTCAGCTCTCCGATTTCTCGTTTTCGAGCCGATTATCCACTGCACCACAAACGAATATACCTGTTTATGTATATATATGTATATATATATAATTATTTTGATATATATGCTTTTACGTCTTTGAGTCACATTGATACGATTATACTTGTGTTGCACACGCAAACACACATATACACACACACATATATTTAAATGAATATATGTGTGTGTTTGCGCGCGCACGCGCGTGTGTGTGTGTGTTAAAAACACACACACCAAAAATTTTAAGTATCTGTGGTGCAGTGGATATCGACTCGGAATGACAAATCGGGGAGCCGAGTTCGAATTTCAGTTGAATTCCTTGCACTCACTTACGCACAAATACCCTTAGGAAAAGTATTAATCCTTTTCTTCCCTCCAGTTATGGGTTAAATAATAGGACAGATTGGGTTCTATAGTCTCGGCTGGTAACCAGTCTATCGTAGAAAGCAATGGTAACCTACTGTGGGATAATCTTCTACCCAGTCAGTCATGTCTCGAAAGAGACATGATCGCCCAAAATCTTCTATCACGTATGACACTCAACTGACTGACTGAATATAATAGTTGAAAAGTGGGCATAAAGTGGGGGACAGGTTTTATATTGTTATGAAGTAATAAACTGATCCCACACTAATTACTACTTAATAATATAATACATCTCTTCGCCCTCTAGTTATGGGTTAAATAATAGGACAGTTTGGGTTCTATAGCCTCGGCTGGCAAGCAGTTTACCGTAGAAAGCAATAGCAACCTACTGCGGGATAATCTTCTGCCCAGTCAGTCATGTCACTTTAGAGACATGATCACCCAAATTGTGTATCACGTATGACACTTAACTGAACTGACTCTGCAGATAAACTGTTTCTAATAACCAGAAATAAATGGCTAAGACTTCTTTTTTTTTTAATCATATCACCCCGAGCAAGGCGATAACGCCACTGAAGCGCAGGGGGCTACGTAAGAGTGAAAAGATTGGAAAAGAGAAAGCCGGAAACCACATCCTAAACAGGGAACAAGAGATGAGCCTCTTCACCTGTTCAATAGACGTGGGTGGTGTGTGAACCGGGCGATAGTTTAGTCTATCTACTCCAATTGAAAAAAAAAGAAAAGAAAAAAGTGAAAAGATTGGAAAAGAGAAAGCCGGAAACTACATACAAAACAGGGAACACGGGATGAGCCTCTACACCGGTTCAATAGACGTGGGTGGAGTGTGAACCGGGCGATAGTTTAGTCTATCTATTCCAATTGAAAAAAAAAATAAGGAAAAGTGAAAAGATTGGAAAAGAGAAAGCAGATGTATAATACCATCCAATGTGCTACAGCGAAATCTCGAAACACGCACACACACGCACAAATAGACACACACACACACACACACAGACACACGTGCCCGTACGTGTGTGTCTGTGTGAGCGTGCGCACACGCGTTCCATAAAAAAAAACAAAAAAACGGTGTGATTTTTTAATTATTGGTAAACAGATATCGGCGGTTTAGATAACCATTCCGAGGTTGAATTCGACTCAGTTTAGCAATAAAAAATATTAAATACAATCTAAGCACAAAACTACAGACTGGCAAAATTTGATAGTTAAGTCTGGCAAAAGGCAACATTTACAGAATTCCATAAATTCAACTACCTCTATTCATTTTCATTTTACAAAAGTCTCTCTTTCTCTCTCTTTCCCTCTATCTATCTTTTAAGGCACTTCATCGTGATGCAATGGTTAACGAGCTTGTCTCGCAAGATTAATTATGACTGATTAGTGAGTTCGATCCTCACTGGGCGCTCCATATTTTCAGCCTTGTGCCACACCTACACTGTGCTTAGAAAATCACCTCTCTTTCTTTATCTCACTCTATCTTATACACGCACACACACACATTTAAACACGGACTTGTTTAACACACTTGACAGAGGATCGCACGGAAGGTGTGGTGTATTGAACAAGGATCGAACCCTGTGAGTAAAAATAGTCACTCGTAAGCTTCTTCCTTGCTCACGAATCGAACGAAGGTCGGTCAAAAAAAGTAATACTTGTTCTTCTTTAAGTACAAAAGATTTTACCAGAAACGGTTAATAATCTATCTAGATTCCCGCTTCGAGGTTCAAATTAAGTGTCAACTGGTTTTTTAAAAAAATTTAAAACTGGTTTAAAAAGAAAAAAAAATGTTTTAAGAAACAGGTATAAAAATTTAAATTACAAATTCAAGAAAAGGAAAGTTCCTCTGATATAAATGAGTTTACGCGATCGGTTCGGATTTCTAGTGTGTAGTTAGAAAAAAAAATATGGTTACACTGTCTGAGTGTTGGTAGTGATAGAAACAAAAGAGGGGGCGGTGTGATGGAGAAGCAGCAATGGGGGAGGGGGGTTAGCATGGTGAACGAGCGAAGCTGAGGAGAACAGTTGAACCGGAATTGAACAGAACGACAGAAGCGGGCGCCGACGCTGAGGCGGAAGAGAGAAAGAAAGAAAGAGAGAACGGAAAAGAAAGGTTTGGGAAGATACTTTTGTGTAGGTGTGGAGGGTGTGCTGGTTTTGATGAGTGCGGTGGTGGGGACTTAGCTACAGCACCCACCCCCTCCCTAACCACTAAGAGAGAAGCAGGCAAGAGTGAAAGAGAGAGAGAGTGAGAGAGAGAGAGAGAGCGAAAGAGCGTGCGAGAGAGACGAAGAGTGAAAAAAGAGGGAAATTACTGGGTGAGTACGGCTGCCGCTTTTGCTACCAATACTCTCTCAACAACAACAAGCTTCGAAGACTTGTTGTTAGTATATAGACCTCTTCAATTCTGGTCTCGTTTCGAGCCGATTACCTTCTATCTAAGGGATAGGCGATCGGGAGCACAAGCAACACGGAGACGAATAAAAGGTGTAGAATAACGGAGAGCCATTTTGAGACGTTAGTCTCCAAGTGATGGACTCTCTCCGGTCTGTGACAGTTGAAAAACGGGGCGGACCCATGACAGAGGCCACACCGTTAACGAACAAGCGCCGATCACAATCGGCTTTCTTTTCGTTGCGTTCCTGCTACCATCCACCGGATTCGAAATCGGACCGCAGCGCAGAGGGGGATCTCAGTCTGGAATCGAACCAGGGGAGACGCCGCTTTGACACACGGCGGCGACAATACGAGACACCCTGCGACACCCGGTACGGACTCGACTTCAGCAAGCGACTACAACGGCACAACCACGGCGAGAGTCTGTGTCTACCGCTGGAACAAAAACGGGGAAAAAGGCGAATGGCCCCACACGGGCCTTTCCGGAATCGGGTACCAAGACCTGAGGATTATTCACAGTCAAGAACACGGAAACGTACAAAAACTATCCAATCGAAGAACGGATGTCGAATATGGAATGTTAACATGTGGAACATTATTACGGTTGGAATATGTCTTTTAGTCTACGTAGGATTTGGCACATGTGGTGAGTAACTGCAGTTTTCTTTCCATTTAAGCCTTGTGTGTATAGCATCAGAATTTTCGTCTTTCCAAAAATCGTTCTCTATCGTGCGTTACCGAGTCGTTTAACGTACAAGGGTTGTTTACATTGTTGACAGATGTAATCTCATAATATTCAAAGGAAGATTAATTCGTAATGAACGTGTGCGTGTGTATCAACATCGAAATTCTGTTCAGGTTACAGTCTGTCTATCTATCTATCTATCTATCTATCTATCTATCTATCTATCTATCTATCTATCTATCTATCCCAGTCGAGTCATATCTATCTATCTATCTATCTATCTATCTATCTATCTATCTATCTATCTATCTATCCCAGTCGAGTCATATCTATCTATCTATCTATCTATCTATCTATCTATCTATCTATCTATCTGTCTATCTATCTGATAGTAAAATCCTTATATCCATGTACATACACACACATACATATATGCATATATATATGTACGTATGTGTATATGCATATATATATATATATATATATATGTGTGTGTGTGTGTGTGTGTGTGTGTGTGTTTGTGTGTGTGTGTTTGTGTGTGTGCGTGTTTGTATGTGTGTTTATAGCGTACGTGTGCGCACACAAAAAATTAAATACAAAAATCAAATAAGATAGACAGATATTCATATCTATTTTAGCACAGACATATCTATCTATCTATCTATCTATCTATCTATCTATCTATCTATCTATCTATCTATCTATCTATCTATCTATCTCAGCCTGTTCATTATCTATCTATCTATCTATCTATCTATCTATCTATCTATCTATCTATCCCAGTCGAGTCATATCATATCTATCTATCTATCTATCTATCTATCTATCTATCTATCTATCTATCTATCTGATAGTAAAATCCTTATATCCATGTACATACACACACACACACACAAACATATATGCATATATATATATATATATATATGTATGTATGTGTATATGCATATATATATATGCATATATATATATATATGTGTGTGTGTTTGTGTGTGTGTGCGTGTTCGTATGTGTGTTTATAGCGTACGTGTGCGTACACAGAAAATTAAACAAAAATCAAATAAGATAGATATTCATATCTATTTTAGCAGACATATCTATCTATCTATCTATCTATCTATCTATCTATCTATCTATCTATCTTATTTGATTTTTTATTTGATTTTCTGTATGTACTCACACACGCTATAAACACACAAGCAAATATATGTCTATATAGATGCATATACACATATATATGCATATTCATATGTGTGTGTGTGTGTGTATTTGTGTACATGTAAATAATATAATCATAATGATTTACTATCTAACTATCTATCTATCTATCTATCTATCTATCTGGTGGTAAATCATTATTAGTTTATTATACACACACACACACACACATACATATATATATACATATATATATATATATATATATATATGTGTGTGTGTGTGTGTGTGTGTGTGTGTGTCTATGTGTGTGTGCGTGCTGGTGTATAACGTGTGGGAATATACACAAATTCTTTTTAAAATTCAAATATGATAGATAAATAGATATTCATATATATTTTAGCACTAACATCTATCTATCTATCTATCTATCTATCTATCTATCTATCTATCTAGTAGTAAATTATAACTATATTATATACATGTACCCACACACACACACCTATGCATGTGTATTTGTATATACATATATGTGCGGGTGTCTATAGCGTGTGTGAGTATACACAGAAAATCAAATAATAAATAAAAAAGATATATAGATAGATAGATAGATAGATAGATAGATAGATAGATATGATGATAGATAGATAGATAGATAGATAGATAGATAGATAGATAGATAGATAATGTCATTGCTAAGATAGATATGCATATCTACCTTATTTTATTTTTTAATTAATTTTTTGTGTAAGCATTCATACGCTA
>JBBBDQ010001679.1:295000-300000 GCA_037127315.1 Ascarosepion bandense
TTTTCATCTACTACAAAGTGTACATTTTGTTTCGACATTGAAATGACAATATCTCATCAGACATATATATATATATATATATATATATATATATATATATATATATATATAGTGGAACCTGCCGTAAGCGACACACTTCTTCAGCGACTACCTAAGTTCAAACATTGGTTGTTTTGTACAACATGTATTGCATTTGTTCATAGGATTTTATCGCAGCCGCTGTACTGACTTGGATAAATTTAGGGATTGTGAAAATCACAATTAGGTACTTTTCTCAAATGTCTATCTCTTTCGTTCCTTTATTTTGTTGTGTATCTATCTACTCTATTTCTATCTGGGTATATCTATCTCTATCTCACCGTCAGTTTTTTTTTTGTATGTTTTTTCCATGTATTATCGCAGATTCTCTTTTGCTATCGCTCACTTCTAAGAAAAAAACTGAAACCGTATACTTTTTTTTAAGTCCACTTCATAAATATCTTTTTGTGAATAAATATTTTGGCCTTCTGCTGACCGTGGTAAATACATTTTTTAAAATTTTAAAATAAATTATGCTGAATAGATTTCTTTAAAGTTAGGCCATCTTCTTATGTTCTTATTTATTTATAACCAGATTATATGGTAAAATTCTAATATGTACATTCTGGTGAGTGGAGATACGGTCCTGGCGTTAATAGGTCATGAATAAACCTTTAGTGAGAGGCCACCTGTCGTATGCGACCACTTTTTGATGGCAGTAATGCTGGTCAAATAGACAGGTTCCACTGTACACAGATTTTTAACATCAGTTATCATCCTTAAATTTGATAAAATTGAGAAATTAAAATTTCTGCCGCTTTTTATTCATATGCGACCAGTCTTTGATGGGAGGAGGGGTGGTCGCATACGACTGGTTCCACTGTATTTACATTCTGATGAGTGGAATATACGTTCCTGGCGTTAATAGGTCATGACTATAAGCCTTTAGTAAGCAACCACCTGCTGTATGCGACCAGTCTTTGATGGCAGTAGGGGTGGTCGCATACGACAGGTTCCACTGTATATATATATTTGTGTGTGAGCGTGTGTTGCGATTTAAGAATAACTTCCCATTTTAAAATACTTATAATTTATTTATCATATAATAATTTTGCTTGTTCATTCTTTAGTTAGTTACTTAGTTCCTCCGTCCGTTACGCCACTGAAGAAAAATAACACACTTACTCTCTACACGAGCTTTTCCTTCCACTCTATCCTTTTATAAACGCAACTCTCCTCAGCCTTTCTCTCACCTTTGCCAAACGGAAGAGTAATAAAGTGTGAAAAAGTAGGAGCAGAGAGCCTAAAGCAATACCGGAGCAGTAGCAGTAGCAGCTTAAGCTGGTGGTTGTAGCAGTAATTGTGCGTGTGTATATATGTGTGTGTACTGTACAATATAGTACAAATAGGTAGGTTTGTTGTCGTATCCTGTGACCTAATAACGAAATTTCTTGCCTCTACACACTTGGCCATCACTCAGTTGGTCTTTTCTGTTTACAATGGACACAGGAGCCATTATTTTTCAGTAATAAAAAAACATTTTCTCTTTCAAAATTTCTCATAAAATAGCGTTCAGGATTTGGGTTATGGTCTGTGCATACCCCGCTTAATATAATATAAGATTACAGTAAAGTAGCTTCTGTGGACATTACTTTTATAGATATTTTAATAAAATTACACTCTGTGTTATCGTCATTTTATTATCCAATACCTTTATGTTTGAAGACGTTACTATCATTTGTAGTATGACAAAGTAAAATTTTTCCAGGAAATCATAATTATCCTTCCGTGGAAATTCCACGGGTTCCGCTAGTAATATAAGATTACAGTAAAGTAGCTTCTATGGACGTTACTTTTATAGTAAAGTTCCGCTAGGTTACTATAATTTTTACAAGAAATGATTATGAGTGCAAAGTGTTTATCATGAGGTTTGACTTGAGCGGCCCGGGAACAACATCAACTGATTTTGCCAGGAACTCTTTTGTTATTGAAGGGCAAAACTTCTTGTAATCGCCCTTCAATTTTATTTTGCTCCCCCCTACCACCACCAAAAAAATAAGTACAAATATTTTTGGTGTGGACCCAGAATAGGCCCGGAAAAAAACTCGAACTCGGGAATTAGTGAAACATATATATTAAACAGAAAATAAATACAAGTGTGTTACACGTCAGTCTAACCGGGGTGACTCAACCCAACTCAGCTCCACCCCGAGAGGCATATTCACCCGGTATTTATAAAATAGGAAGAGTTCATTAAAGTCCAAAAAGGATAGGTTCCATAACAGACAGACAGACAGACAGACAGACAGATAGATAGATAGATAGATAGATAGATAGATAGATAATGAACAAACTGACATAGATAGATAGATAGATAGATAGATAGATAGATAGATAGATAGATGAAAAGATAGATAGATGAAAAGATAGATAGATAGATAGATAGATAGATAGATAGATAGATAGATAGATAGATAATGAACAAACTGACATAGATAGATAGATAGATAGATAGATAGATAGATAGATAGATAGATAGTAAACAAACTGAGATTGATAGATAGATAGATAGATAGATAGATAGATAGATAGATAGATAGATAGATAGATAGATAGATATGAAAAGACTGAGATAGATAGATAGATAGATAGATAGATAGATAGATATAGATAGACTGAGATAGATAGATAGATAGATAGATATGAATAGACTGAGATAGATAGATAGATAGATAGATAGATAGATAGATAGATATGAAAAGACTGAGATAGATAGATAGATAGATAGATAGATAGATAGATAGATAGATAGTAAACAAACTTGAGATAGATAGATAGATAGATAGATAGATAGATAGATAGATAGATATGAATAGACTGAGATAGATAGATAGATAGATAGATAGATAGATAGATAGATAGATAGATAGATAGATAGATAGATAGATAGATAGATAGATAGATAGATAGATAGATATGAATAGATAGATAGATAGATAGATAGATAGATAGATAGATAGATAGATAGATGAACAAACTGAGATAGATAGATAGATAGATAGATAGATAGATAGATAGATAGTAAACAAACTGAGATAGATAGATAGATAGATAGATAGATAGATATGAATAGACTGAGATAGATAGATAGATAGATAGATAGATAGATAGATAGATAGATAGACAAACTGAGATAGATAGATAGATAGATAGATAGATAGATAGATAGATAGACAAACTGAGATAGATAGATAGATAGATAGATAGATAGATAGATAGATAGATAGATAGATAGATAGATAGATAGATAGATAGATAGATAGATAGATAGATAGATAGATAGATAGATAGATAGATAGATAGATAGATAGATAGATAGATAGTAAACAAACTGAGATAGATAGATAGATAGATAGATAGATAGATAGATAGATAGATATGAAAAGACTGAGATAGATAGATAGATAGATAGATAGATAGATAGATAGATAGATAGATAGATAGATAGATAGATGAACAAACTGAGATAGATAGATAGATAGATAGATAGATAGATAGATAGATAGATAGATAGATGATCAAACTGAGATAGATAGATAGATAGATAGATAGATAGATAGATAGATAGATAGTAAACAAACTGAGATAGATAGATAGATAGATAGATAGATAGATAGATAGATAGATAGATAGATAGATATGAATAGACTGAGATGATAGATAGATAGATAGATAGATAGATAGATAGATAGATAGATAGATAGATGAACAAACTAGATAGATAGATAGATAGATAGATAGATAGATGAACAAACTGAGATAGATAGATAGATAGATAGATAGATAGATGAACAAACTGAGATAGATAGATAGATAGATAGATAGATAGATAGATAGATAGATAGATAGAACAAAGATGAGATAGATAGATAGATAGATAGATAGATAGTTAGATAGATAGATAGATAGATGAACAAACTGAGATAGATAGATAGATAGATAGATAGATAGATAGATAGATAGATATAGAAAAGACTGAGATAGATAGATAGATAGATAGATAGATAGATAGATAGATAGATAGATAGATAGTAAACAAACTGAGATAGATAGATAGATAGATAGAGAGATAGATAGATAGATAGATAGATAGATAGATAGATAGATAGATAGATAGATAAATAGATAGATAGATAGATATGAATAGACTGAGATAGATAGATAGATAGATAGATAGATAGATAGATAGATAGATAGATAGATAGATAGATAGATGAACAAACTGAGATAGATAGATAGATAGTGTTGTGGGCACAGAATTGGTTCGGAAGAAAACTCGAACTCGGGAATTAGTGAAACATATATATTAAAAGGAAAACAAATGCAAGAGTGTTACACACCAGTCTGACTGCCACGTATTAGACCGGGTTGACTCAACCCAACTGAACTCCACCCCGAGAGGTATATTCTCACAGTATTCATAATAATAGGAAGAGTTCATTAAAGTCCAAAAATAGGTAGGTCCCATAACAATTTACAATAGATATATTTACTAAACCTACTAAAATCATGAAATACTAAAGAGTAAATTTAATCAATAAAATTGGCTTCAACCACAGCCTTCAAAATCTCTTGCAACTTTGAACGGTCCTCTATGTTTGAGTTCGTTAATGCTCTATAATCCCTGCGTTTAGGTCATCATTGATTTTAGAATGAGTTTTGTGGGTCTTTCCCTCAACTGGGCCCCACACACAATAATCAAGGTGGTTGTATGTTGGGAGTTTATTTACCAAATGTAAGAAATAATGTGTTCGCAGAGACTGTTTCGCTTGCTTCTGTGGCATGGTGCAGAGTCCTGTTGCCAAAGATAAGCTCTTCTAGAAACCACCCTTTTGACTCAGGGTACCACTACCTCCTCAAGGCACTTGGTGTAGGCATCCGTGTTAAGTCTGGAACCTTTCGGGAAAATGAATGACGTCATA
>JBBBDQ010001679.1:302500-347500 GCA_037127315.1 Ascarosepion bandense
GTTCATGATCTATCTATCTATCTATCTATCTATCTATCTCAGTCTGCTATCATCTATCTATCTATCTATCTATCTATCTATCTATCTATCTATCTATCTATCTATTTTATCACCTACATATATATAAATACACACACACACACACACACATATGTGTGTATGTGTGTATCTTTGTTTATATGTCTCTATATTTTAATTTCTTGACATTTTCTACATATATAGTCACTGTTACTATACCTAGTGTTGTACAAATGCACATCAATGTGCTCCTAATTGAAAACGAACAATGGAATTGACCGATAGTATATATTTTAATTCATTTTATAAACGAAGAGATATGCAGTCAGGCACAAGGTGGAAAGAATGGAGTGACGTGCAGAGTGTGAAGCACCTTGATAACAATGTTGCCCGCGGGCACCTGCGCTACTAAATGCAAAGGCGTGCCCATGAGATTTGAGATGTTATTCTTGTGTTCAGTAGGAGTTGTCAAAATTAGTGTACATTGTTTCGGTCGACTTTAATTGATAAAAAAAAATGACAGTCTATTGACAGTCGTCAACGACGCTGACTTTTTCCGCTAAAACGACCATCGTAATATCGAAGCAATTCCAAATCCTGTTATTTTTTTGCATCTTTTTGTCTCTCTCTCTCTCTCTCTCTCTCTCTCTCTCTCTCACACACACACACACACACACACACACACACACACACACACATAAATAAATAAATAAATAAATAAATAAATAAATAAATAAATAACGGTCATGTCACGTTGAATACACCGGTTCCCGCTCGATCACCGAAGTTAAGCAACGTTGAGCCTGGTCTGTACTTAGGTGGGTGACCATTTGGGAATACCCGGTGCTGTTAGCGTTCACGGATGTGCGTTGTGGTGCGGTGGATGTCGGCTTGGAGGGGGAAATCGGTGCGCCGAGTTCCAATTCTAGTCGAGCACACTGCATTCACTTGCGCACTAGTACCCTTGGGAAAGGTATTAATCCGTCCGTTCCCTCCAATTATGGGTTAAATAATTGAGGCCTGCTGTTCATGCGATCTGTGGCGGATTTCTGCACCGATTGTTTGTTATCAACAGTTCCAAAAAGTGTGGATGGTGCTACACAATGCCTTCACCACTATAAACAAATCTCTGTGTGGATGTCTTACTAAGGTTAGACCCTCATACATCGAAATCGATGGGAGAGTCCATGATATATATATATGAATGTAAACTTATCGCTATATTCGTTTCGAAATCTAACCATCTGAGTATATACGCGGAAAGAAAAACTGGTAACAAAAAAAGAAAGAGCTAAACACTTGAACATCAGTCAAAGTACGTAGCTCAAAGAAAAAAAGCGCACAATACACAAGGAGAGCAAACAAAGAAAGTAACTAACCTAAAGTGCCAACGAACCTAGCAAGGTTTCACCTAACCGGATCTTCAGGGCACGTTGGCCCAACCTTCCCTGAAGATCCGGTGAGTTACTTTATATATATATATATATATATATATATATATAAACAGTGTTAGGGTTGTTCCAGCGAGAGAAATTGGTATAGAATAAAAACTGTGAGAGGCCGTGAATGTTTTGTTTAAAGTGTATATTTATTGTTGTTATTAAACATGTTATGATACATTAGTTAGTTAGTCAGGTGCCATACGTGCGACTCGCTTTGGATGATCATGTCTCGAAAGGGACATGACTGACTAGAAGGAAGATTATCCCGCAGTAGGTTGCTATTGCTTTCTGCGGTAGACTGGTTGCCAACCAAGGCTATAGCACCCCATCTGTCTTGTTATTTGACTCATAGGTAAAGGGGGGAATCGATGTATTAGATTATTAAATAGTAATTAGTTTAGGATCAGTTTATTTCTTGATAACAATAAAATACCACTCCCCCATTTTATGCTTTGTAGAAGCCTTTATCATTATTCCAACTATTATCTTCAGTCAGTTAATTGGCATACGTAATACACGCTTTGGACGATCATGTCTCTTTCGAGACATGACTGACTGGGCAGAAGATTATCCCACAGTAGGTTGCCATTATTTTCTGCTCTAGGGAAGAGACGGTATTTTTGTTATTATTAATTTGCAAAATTTTACAAGGCAGCCAGGAAGCCTTTGCTTCGGCCAGCCAATAAGAAGATGAGACTAGCATGGGGAAGAGAGCACAAATACTGGAGACCAGAACAGTTCATTTGGTGCACATGTTATTGTGCAGTATTAATAAAAGAACCATTCTATTTTCATTTAGAATTATCCACTTGGCAATAAATACTAAAAATAGTATGAAATACATCATTTCTTTTTAAAAACTGGGGTGGCCTAATAATTATGGCCGGTAGTGTATGTATATATATAGTAAATCTACAGAGTGCGATGGGTAAATTGCCGCTATTTGCCTTGTAAAATTTTGCAAAGTAATAATAACAAAAGAACCATTCTATTTTCATTTAGAATTATCCACATAACAATGAATACTAAAAATAGTATAAAATACATCATTTCTTTTAAAAATCTAGGGTGGCCTAATAATTATGGTCGGTAGTGTATATGAGTGAACATATCAGGGAAACTTATTTTGGTTGAGAACTCATCTTGATAACTTAAACTTTGCCTTGATAAAATTTCTCAAAGAACGAAACGTGTCAGCCAAGATAAGCTTTCCTTTTTTTTTAAATTAATTATATTGTCTTTTTGCAGTTATACTCTCTCTGAAATGTCACACACACACACACGCGCGCACACCCACACATGATCACCCACCGGGGCTCACACAAACATAACTATATGTGAACCGTATGGTGTTTGGCATTATATATGAGTATGTGTGCCGTTGTGTAAATACATACGCATTTGTTTGCTGTATTCAAATCGTGTTTCTTCCCATTTGATTGTAGCGACGTCAACGGGCAGACGGTTGTCTATTTTTGAGCACTTTCAAATAAGTATCATGCATATATATTATATAAATAATAGAATATATATGACAAATTGCACACACACACACACACACACACACACACACACACACACACACACACACACACATATATATATATATATATATATATATATATATATATATTGTGTGTATTTTGGCAGCATTTTTTTCATTAATGCAGGTTTCATTGAATAATATAGACAAGTTTTGAATACAATCAATTTTGATATTTCCAATAACGTACTCAAATGCCTGTAATCAGACCAGGGACCACGACGCCACTATTTCGTCACTGTCTTGGGCCATCCGCCACGGTAGGGATGGACTTATATTTTCAATTTAATTCTCTTTATTGCTAATAACTTAAATATTCTATGTTTACTGTGTGTTAATATTTACTCTTTGATAATGGCTTATGTGAGCCAAAAGCTTAGACCCGATAAAAAAATCAACAATTACTGTGATTTTTTGTTGTCTTTCAACGACATCACCATCAAGTATATCAGACGGTATGAACGGATCTTACACAAAATTAATAGACAAAACTTGTCTATATTATTAAATATATATATATAAAATCGTTTCACCCCAAGCAAAGCGGTACTGCCAATGATGCGCAGGGGGGTACACAATAGAAAAAAGATTAGATAGAAGGAGAGTAAAGAGAAAGACAAACCAGTTACATTGGGTGTCAGAGAAAGGAGCAAAGAGAAGAATGGGAATACAGGTGTGATGACAGTGGAAAAGTTAAAATAAAAAAGAAAAGAAATGCAGGGTAATGAAGAAAGAACTGGAGTCAAGTAGCTAAGAGATGCATATTGACATTGCATTTAAATACCTGGAGGTTGTAGCAGCCAGGAAAGCAAGAATATGGAAGGTAGTTGCACAGGTGGGAAGTGCGAGAAAAGAAGCTGATGCAGTAGAATTGTCGGCTGCATTTGATTGATCTAATTGTGAATGGGTGGGACACAGTTGCCAGTCTGGTTGCACGAGTAAATTCCTGTGGCAGGGGCACTAGTGACTTAAGTTCGTCGGTGCAGAAGAGATGAAAGTATTTATAGAACAGACAAAGGGAAGCCACATCCCGTCGAGAAGGAAGTGGCTGGAGTCGAGCCGCAAAGTTGGGACCTATCACATTACAGATTCTTCTTTGGAGCCTGTCGAGAACACTCAGATAAACAGCAGGGGCACCTGACCAGATATGACAACAGTATTCTATGCACTGACGGATGGTTGATTTGTAAATGTGCAAGATGGATTCAGGCGGAAAAAAAAACCCTGGCACGACACAGCTGTGAATTAAGTTATTGACTCAATGTAATCATTCCATTTGAGGTCAGAAAATATGGTAAGGCCGAGGAAGACAGTATTTATTTATCTATCTATCAATCAAAATTAATATATAGATATGGATACGTATAGATAGATAGATAGATAGATAGATAGATAGATAGATAGATAGATAGATAGATATGAACAAACACAGATTGATAGATAGATAGATAGATAGATAGATAGATAGATAGATAGATAGATAGATAACCAGACTGACACAAATGGATAGTTATATATATATATATATATATATATATATATATATATATGTAGGACAGGCAGGCATATATATATATATATATATATATATATATATATATATATATATGAAGAGTGAGAAAGAGTGCAACTTACTGGTTAAAATAGCGTCAAGCATGGCCAAACTGTGATAGATAGCCAAACAGATATACATATAGACAATGGACAGAGATAGATAGACGGATAGATATATAGATCTGAACAGACTGCGACAGTCATTAACAAACTTAGATGCACAGAGAAAAAGAATGAGAGATACAAACATACTATCACACACACACAGACACACAGACACACAGACACACACACACACACACACATATCCATATATATGCACATACACAATATTATTCCTGAGATTGATAGATAGATAAATAGATAGATAGATACTGTTTATACAGATCTATCTATCTATCTATCTATCTATCTATCTATCTATCTATCTATCTATCTAGACAGACAGACAGACAGACAGACAGACAGACACACAGACACACAGACAGACAGACAGACACACAGATAGATAGATAGATAGATAGATAGATCTGAACAGACCGAGAGAGATACTCATTAACAGACTTAGATATCTATAGAGAGAGATACATGGATACACACACACACATGCATATATCTGCAGATCCATATATATATATATATATATATATATATATTTGAACTAACTGAATTTGCTTGATAGATAGATATATAGATAGATAGATGCATAAATATGAACACAGTGATATATATATATGTATATATATATATATATATTTATATATATTTATATATGTCCATATTTATGTTATGTTTATATATATATTTTTTAATTAAGATACTTCAATCCAAGAGAAAAAAGCAGGAAGGTAAATTCCAAAAACCCGATCCTAATTAATATTAAAAATTTATTTTAATATTAAAAAATGATACAGGAAGAGAGCTCCATGTAATAAAATATTACAGAGCAAATATATATTAAAAAAGGATTAATTCAGTGATGTTGAATTGCCATTTCGATATGAAGATCCCCACGGGGGATAACACATCACCTCAGCAACAGAAAAATCCTTTTAGAAACTGGAGAAAAATTAGTCTACTTTTCCTTTTTAAATAGATTTGCAAAGAAATTAAAAAAGAAAAAAGAAAGGAAAAATAAAGGAAAAGAATGTGATGTGTTATCCCCCGTGGGGATCTTCATATCGAAATGGCCATTCAACATCATTGAATTAATCCTTTTTTAATACATATATATATATATATATATATATATATATATAATAAGAACAGAGTGAGATAGATAGATAGATAGATAGATAGATAGATAGATAGATAGATAATGAACAGAGATATGATAGATAGATAGATAGATAGATAGATAGAATAGATAGAATAGATAGATAGATAGATAATAGAACAGAGTATGATAGATAATGAACAGAGTATGATAGATAGATAGATAGATAGATAGATAGATAGATAGATAGATAGATAGATAGGATAATGAACAGACTATGATAGATAGATAGATAGATAGATAGATAGATAGATCATGAACAGATCTATGTAGATAGATAGATAGATAGATAGATAGATAGATAGATGGATAATGAACAGAGTGATAGATAGATAGATAGATAGATAGATAGATAGATAGATAGATAAGAATAGATAGATCATAGAACAGAATCGAATATATAGATAGATAGATAGATAGATAGATAGATAGATAGAATAGATAGATAGATAGATAGAATAGACAGATAGATAGATAGATAGAATAGATAGATAGATAGATAGATAGATAGATAGATAGATAGATAGATAGATAGAATAGAACAGAGTATGATAGATAGATAGATAATGAACAGAGATGATAGATATAGATAGATAGATAGATGATAGATAGATAGATAGATAGATAGATAGATAGATAGATAGATAGATTTTGCTTCACATTATTTTGCATAATTATCCGATGTATTGTTTCTGCAAATAAATACACTTTGCCTTATATTCGGAATAAAACTCATTTTACCTTTGGGAGCAATTCTTCTTTTTTTAATAAACGTATCTGCTCTGATAACTATGTCTTCATATTTTTTTAATCTTTTTTAATCTTTCTATTTATATCAAAATTTACTTAATTCACCTTCAAGTAAAAAAAAAAAAATATAATCCTTCGATAATGAAATAAAATTCGTTCTCAACGTCGTCTTATATTTAGCCTGCGATATTAATATGTTTAGTTGAATAATTCTTGGTAAAACACTTATAATGAAAATGGCGTGAATTAAAATGTTTGTAGAGAATATCTTTCTGAAATTATTTCCGTATTCGCTTAAGGCCTACATTTTACTGATGTTAAAGGGATTTCTATTAATACGAGAAAGTCGGGATTTAATATATCCTGTTTGCTTGCCTGGAATATCACGTCTTGATCAAGTAAGCAAGAGATCGACCCTCATCTGAAACATCAAATAGATCCTGCTCTTAAAGATGGACATCTCTGAATTTAACATTTTGGAAAAGGAAAAAAAATACTTTCACGGCTTTTGCTCCGATAAACTTGGCTCACTGGTGCCCACTATATATGAATTTACTCGAGCCACAAGATTAGCAACTAGGCCCCACCCTTTTAAAATGTAAACGCAAATTCTACTCCAACAGCTTCTTTTCTCGCACTTCCGGCCTATGGAATTCCCTTCCATTTACTTGTTTTCCCGACAGCGAGAATCTCCAAGAATTTAAATGTAAAGTCAATAGTCATCTCCTATCTTACTTACCTGCATCCTCTCTCTCATGCTCGTTTCTCCGTCCACTCCACTCTCATCAGTATTCTCATCCTTCTCTTACCCACTTCCTGACACCCCCTATAACCTGTCACTCTTTCTCATAACTTTTCTCCTATGTAACCCACTGCAAAACAATATATGATTATATAAAACTAGCAGTATAGCCCGTGTGTAATGAAAGCTTTAAAACTAATCCGTGGTCCTGTAGCTCAGACTCTTTGGACGTTGGCACGAAAGACTAAAAAGCAGTAGTTGTTTCCAGTTAAAACGAAACTGTAGACTGAAAGAAAAATAAATGGCTGTATGTCAAGTTTTGATTTTCTGGTATCGATATCAAATAAGTTTTTCGTCGTAAACTGAATTTTGAAGGCTAAATAAGTCCTCTGAGTAAATGGTATCATGGCTGAGACTAAGAACTACAAATATACCTACTTAGAGCCAAACCCGAAGCAAAAACTAAAATAAAAGGGCTGAAAAACTGATTTTGATTAAACCCGGTATCTTTCCTTGTATATATATATATATATATTATCGATTTTCTGCACTATTGTAAGAATTACAACCTTGAAACTTTTGAATATCGTTTCTTATGTCTTTGTCTATGAGTCTATGAAATTTGATTAAAATCGGACCACTCCTTCTATAACCTGATTTTTTCGACTATCGATATTTATCGGGGATACCTCGACTCAAAACCTAGCTAAGAACACTCGCAGACGCTTATAGTACAACTGTATAAATTTTCATGAAAATCGGTTCCGCCGTTTCGGAGTCTATAGGTAACACACACACACACACACACACACACACACACACACACACACAGAGTTCCATTTATAAATAAGTTCAGATAATTTTTTTTTAGCAATCATGGACTTTCCACTTGCCCCTGTCTTGTTACTCTCAATATTTTTCTTCTTGGTACCTCTCCCAAACCCCAATCCATTTGCTCAAGTCTATCAAGTATCCCTGGCGCTGTTTTCTTCTGTCTCGCTTTTCATCTGTCCGTCCTGTGAGTATTAGATTCTCCAAAACCTCTTTCCTCATTTCCTAGCCTCAGCTGTCCCTTCCTGATGCCAAGTATAATTTTTCCAACGTGGTATGCTTACGGCATATCACGTTCAATACAGCGGTTCTCATTCGATCACCGAAGTTAAGCAACGTGAGCCTGGTCAGTACTTAGATGGGTGACCGCTTAGGAATACCAGGCGTTGTAAGCGTTCAGTGACGGATGTGCAGTGGATGTCGGCTTGGAAAGAGAATTCAGTAAGCCGAGTTCGAATTCCAGTAGTTCGAATTCCAGTTGAATACCCTGCATTCATTTAAGCACTGGTACCCTTGGGAAAGGTATTAATCCGTCCCTTCTCTCCAGTTATAGGTTAAATAACAGGATGGGTCCTGGAAGCAACCCGTCTAGTGTTGGTGTCACAATAAAAACACCCTTGGTAGCCCTGGCGATGCATCAAGTATTCAGCTATTTGACAAGATTATGAATTTCGCTATAAACTGCGCCAGGGTTCAAAATGCACAGGGAATACTGGACGGGTGTAGTGAGTTCGATCTCAGCCAAGGCCGCATGACGACGACACCGATAATTTTCCTATTCGGTTGTGGTGCAGTGAACGAGAAAGCGGAGAACCGAATTCGAACTCCAGTCACAACTTGCATTCAATTACGCACAAATACCCTTGGGAAAGCTATTAATCCGTGTCTTCTCTCCAGTTATGGGTTAAATAACAAGGACATATTGGGTTCTGTAGCCTTGGCTGGCAACCAGTCTACCGCAGAAAGCAATGGCAACCTAACCGCAGGATAATATTCTGCCCAGTCAGTTATGTCTCTTTCGAGACATGATCGCCCAAGCGTGTATCACGTATGGCACTTAAATGATAATATCACAAATGTATGTATATTTGCGAATGAACGGAATACACACATTGGCACACACATTTTATTATCTATCTATCTATCTATCTATCGATCTATCTATCTATCGATCGATCGATCTATCTATGTGTCTTTATTATCTATCTATCTATGTCAGTCTCTTCATTATCTATCTATCTATCTATCTATCTATCTATCTATCTATGTCAGTCTCTTCATTATCTATCTATCTATCTATCTATCTATCTATGTCAGTCTCTTCATTATCTATCTATCTATCTATCTATCTATGTCAGTCTCTTCATTATCTATCTATCTATCTATCTATCTATCTATCTATCTATCTATCTATGTCAGTCTCTTCATTATCTATCTATCTATCTATCTATCTATCTATCTATCTATCTATCTATGTCAGTCTCTTCATTATCTATCTATCTATCTATCTATCTCCGTACATCATTATCTAGGCATACATGTTTAAAAACAGGAGCAAGCGTAAAGCCTCACTTCGAAATAATCGTTTAAACCACACCTGCCTTAATTCCTGACAACTGGAAACATCTTAATTCTTTTCTACGATCATAATCCTTAATCCTTGCATTCATTTCTGACCCTTGAGGATTATCCAGTTTATAAATTTTCTTCGAAATAATTCATGAAGGATTTTAATATTTCCCGTCGAACATTTTAAAGTAAAACAACGAATTTTGTTAGCTGTTAATTAACACCGTCACTCACAATATTGAAACTCTATAATGAAAGATAGAAATATGCTAATTAATTTATGCCATGTCCCTTGAGGATGTAGACGATCGAGCCTCTCCACCTTCTTTTTTATTATTGTCTTGATCGGAGTAAATTCCATTACAAATTCAACTGAGTTGATTGATGAGAGAAGGGAACTCCCTGAAAGTAATGTCTCGTTTTTAATAAATAACACTTCTAAAATGTCCCACAAACTCGCCTTCTAGGAATTATGTAAAGTAAAGTGCATATATATATATATATATATATATATATATATATATATGCACTTTACTTTAAGTACATAATTAGATACTATAGATAGATAGATAGATAGATAGATAGATAGATAGATAACGAAGAGACTGACATAGATAGATAGATAGATAGATAGATAGATAGATAGATAGATAGATAGATAATGAAGAGACAGACATAGATAGATAGATAGATAGATAGATAGATAGATAATGAAGAGACTGACATAGATAGATAGATAGATAGATAGATAGATAGATAGATAGATAGATAGATAGATAGATAGATAATGAAGAGACTGACATAGATAGATAGATAGATAGATAGATAGATAGATAGATAGATAGATAGATAGAAGAAACGGGGATAGATAGATAGATAGATAGATAGATAATGAAGAGACTGACATAGATAGATAGATAGATAGATAGATAATCAACAGACTGTGATAGATAGATAGATAGATAGATAGATAGATAGATAGATAGATAGATAATGAAGAGACTGACATAGATAGATAGATAGGTAGATAGATAGATAGATAATGAAAAGACTGACATAGATAGATAGATAGATAGATATGTATAATACATTTTTCGATCGATTGTTATAGCGAGGTAAATAACTTCCCCGCTCGTTAGATAATCCAACACCAGACAGATTAGTATATATGCATACATACTTGCAGACATTCATATCTAGATAGACATGGTTGTTTAGGCACTTTGCCGCCATGTTATATTTTTAAATTTTTAGACACTTGTAAAACGAAAATGAATATAACTAGTTTACAGTTCAATACTCATTGTATTCCTGTACGTGTTGCCTTGTGCCGGACTTAACTATCAAATTTTGTCAGTCTGTAGCTTTGTGCTTAGATTGTACTTATAATAATTTTTCTTTTTTTTTTCTGAACTGAGTCGAATTCGATCTAGGAATAGTTATTCAATCCATGATATCTGTTTACCAATAATTAAAACATCCCACCTATTTTTTCATAAAAAATGTGCTCGTGTTTGTGTGTGTGTGTGCGTGCGTGTGTGTGTGTGTGTGTGCGCGCGTGTGTGTGCGTGCGTGTGTGTGTGTGTGTGTGTGTGTGTGTGTGTGTGTGTGTGCGTGCGTGTGTGCGTGTGCTCGGAGATTTCGCCGTAGCACATACTGTCCACATTAGTGGCGTTCAATTCTACTTCTTCCTGTACGCCGTGAGTGTTAATGTCTCCAAGCCATCTTTTCTCATGACGTGGCCTCCGATTGTCAGAAACAGTTTATCTGTAAAGCATAAACTTAAAATCTACATGTTTTTCACACGCACACAGGCACACACACACACACGCAAGCGCACACACACAAGTACAGACAAACACACACACACACACACACGCACACACACTCAAACGCACACGCACGCACACAAACGCATACACGCACACTCACAAACACACGCAAAAACACACACACAAGCACACATGCACGCACACACAAACACACACGCGTGCACACACACTCACACACTCACACACACAAGCCCAGACAAGCGCACAGACACACGCACACACACACACATGCACACACACAAACACATACACGCACACTCACAAACACACACACAAACACAAACACAAACACGCACAAGCACACACACAAACACACACGCGCACACACAAACACAAAAACGCACACACACAATCACATACACACAAACACAAACGCAGGACGCACACACACTCACACATACACAAACACACACAAACACTCACACACACACACGCAAAACACAAATTTCTACACACAAACACACACACACAAATGCACACAGATACACAAGCACACACCGAAATCAATATGTGTGTGTATGTGTGCGCAATACAAGTTAAATCGACTCAAATGTGAACCAAAGTTGTAAAAACTTATATTTGAAAATGTTTATACATATATACACACATAGCTACGCACACACGCACACACGCACGCACGCATGAACAAACACACACACGTACACACACGCACACACACACACGCACACAAACTTATCCTTACTTCTCGAATATCCCCCCTAAGTAGCAATCTACTGACTTGCATTTATATCTAGTTTTCATTTTTATATATACCCTTGTTCAGATTGAGCGGGGGTAGATAGTGGAGTGGTATCCCGTTGCCTTCTCCACGATGATTGAGATATTGAGACATCACCTCTAGTTAGCTGGCCGTTGACTCTTTGAGAGTTCCTCCGCCCTTTTTAGGTTTACATTTATTTTTTTACCTATAGGGATGCTATATATATATATATATATATATATATATATATATATATATATATATATATATATATATATATATATATATATATATATATATATATATATATATATATATATATATATATATATATATATATATATATATATATATATATATATATATATATATATATATATATATATATATATATATATATATATATATTGTGGTACAGTGGATATCGGCTCGGAACGAGAAACCAGGGAGCCGAGTTCGAATTCCAGTTGAATCCATTGCATTCACTTACGTGCAAATACCCTTGGGAAAGGTATTAATCAGTCTCTTCCTTCCAGTTATGGGTTAAATAGCAGGACAGATTGGGTTCTATAGCCTTGGTCGGCCAACCAGTCTACCGCAGAAAGCAATGGCAACCTACTGCGGGATAATCTTCTGCCCAGTCAGTCATGTCTCTTTCACTTAACTGACTGACTGTTCGGATTAATTTAAACAACTGCTTTAGTTTCTTTTCTTTTAACATACGGTCAGGTTTAGAACCCAACTGGAGTGACAGGGTGTAATCTATTTCTATTTTATCCTTAAATTAGATCATGTGCAGCGGTGTACGTAATATGAATCTATTTTCCCGTGTGATGGAGCAAATTTTTCGGATAATGATTGCAAACTTAAAATAAAAAGAAATAGATGATTTATATTCCCCAATGAGTCCTGCGTTGAACAAATAAAACAAAAGTTAGCCAGCAATATAAAATTTATTAAGATTTCATGGATTTACGTGGAGGGGGTGTAACAGAGGTAAAAAATATTTTTATTAAAATTTTAAAAAATATTTTTAAAAAAATTATTTCATTCATTTGTAATGAGTACTGATAGTTTTATTAAAATCCGACAATTATTTGATTTTTGCGAGAATTTCCAAATTAATGAGTTTGCCACCGAAAAAATGGGTGATGCAATCATTACGTTTCCATTGTAAAACTGTCGTAACGTTTCTTTAGCCGCTAACTCAAATCAAAACAAAACTTTCTAACAAAATTTCGAAAATGTTAGAAAGGATTAAAATTTTTTTTAAATAATTAAAATTACTTTAAAGGCTCCTGTGTCCATTGTAAACAAAAAAGAAAAAAAAAACCAACTGAGTAATGGCCAAGGGTGTAAAACAGGCCGGAAATTTCGTTATTAGGTCGCGGGATACTTATTTTTACTATATTGTACAGTACAAACACATAAGCTGCTGCTGCTACGGTAATGCTATAGGCTCTCTCCTCCTACTCTCTCACTCTCTTTACTACCCTTCCGTTTGGCAAAGGTGAGAGAAAGGCTGAGGAGAGTAGCGTTTAAAATGATAGAGGGGAAGGAAAAGCTCGTATAGAGAGTAAGTGGCGTAACAGACGGAGGAACTAAGTAACTAACTAAGGAAGGAACAAGCAGAATTATTGTATGATTCTGTTCGGCAAAGGTGAAAGGGAAAGGCTGAGGAGAGTAGAGTTTATAGATTATAAAAAGATAGAGAGGAAGGAAAAGCTCGTGTAGAGAGTAAGTGTGTTATCTTTCTTCAGTGGCGTAACGGACGGAGGAACTAAGTAACTAACTAAGGAAGGAACAAGCAGAATTATTATATGATCCTATAGAAGGAAATATTGTCTTATTTACCGGTCTTTAAGAGCTCAATACTTGTGCTCCACAGACATCTATGTCTGCGATGTAAATAAACAATTTGAATGTAAATATTGGTAAATTTAACATAAATTATTTTATTTTCTACTATCGAAAAATAATTTTAATAACTGCATTTGTTAGTTAAAATCACAAAATCATTTTATTTTATAATCCCTTAGAGCAAACCACATTCACAAATAAAGAGTCCGCGATGTACTGTAAAGATCGCCAAATTTTAAACATCTACACTGACAAGTATGTCCGTACATGTATTCGTAAATTTAGATTACTTTTTCTGTACTATATGGAACTTTGTCTGTGTGTGTGTCTGTGTTTGTGTGTCCGTTACCTATAGACTCCGAAATGGCTGAACCGATTTTCTTGAAATTTTACACAGTTGTACTATAAGCGTCTGCGAGTGTTCTTAGCTAGGTTTTGTGTCAAGGTACCCCCGATAAATATCGACAATCGAAAAAATCGGTTTATAGAAGGAATGGTCCGATTTTAATCAAATTTGATACACTCATAGACAAAGACATAAGAAACGATATTCAGAAGTTTCAAGGTTGCAGTTCTTACAATAGTGCAGAAAATCGATAATATATATATATACAAGGAAAGATACCGGGTTTGATTAAAATCAGTTTTTCAGCCCTTTTATTTGAGTTCGGGTTTGGCTCTAAGTAGGTATACTTGTAGTTCTTAGTCTCAGCCATGATAACATTTACTCAGAGGACTTATTTAGCCTTCAAAATTTAGTTTACGACGAAAAAGACTTTTTTGATATCGAAAGCAGGAAATCAAAATTTGACTTACATCCATTCATTTTTCTTTCAGTCTACGGTTTCGTTTTAACTGGAAACAACTATTGCTTTTTAATCTTTCGTGCCAACGTCCAAAGAATCTGAGCGAATGGTTATTTGTCGTTTAGCCTAGCGACAAGTACATTCGGAGTCAAGTAAAATCGAGTTAAGTCGTTTTTTGACTTAAACCGTCTCTCCTGGAAGAAATTACCGACGTAAGGTCGGTATCTGTTAGCTCCACGCTTTGCTGTACAGAATTTGGGTATGTAAAAAATGACAATTTATAGATAAATTTCCCATAATATTCAAATTAATCCTGAATGCCTCCTACAAAGAAATAAAAACGTGAAAATTATTAAATTTATCTATTGTGGCAATGGATGATGAGTGACATTTTATAGTTCTAAGTTATGAACGGACACAATATGAAGTCGTTGTATATAATCGCTTTAGATAGATTGCATCAAACATCTCTGATAAAAACTTGTGTTTGCCAGCGATATAATTTAATTTGTGTAATGTTAATGATGAGTAAGGTGAAAGACTCCACCAGGGTCTTAATGTTATGAAAGAACGCCATGAAGGAAGATAAGACAAAAAAAAAAAAAAAAAAAAAAGAAGTGGCTGACGTCTGCTGGAAGATAAAACGGTAGACATCTACAAAGCGTTTATGAAAATCACATTGAACGAAATTTCCTGCCATGACAACCATTTGATCTTAATATTCTCATTTTAATCAATTATTTTTGTTTTATTTCTTTCGTATTTAAGTGCTTGTGTTTTATTTCACGTTAAAGGATGTTGAAGCTATTATTGACAGATCGTGTGAGCAACGATGAGGTTTTGGAGAAGAAGCATAGGAGATGGAAACGAATGCTTAACATCAGGCAAAGACAGCCGAAATATCTGGGACATGAAACGAGGAAGAAGGACTTGGAAAATCTGATACTCACAGGTCAGATAGAAGATGGAAACGAAAAGGAAATTAAGACTTAACATCAGGAAAAGACAGCTGAAGTTCCTGGGACATGTAATGAGAAAGGAGGGCTTGGAGAATCTGATACTCACAGGTCAGATAGAAGATGGAAACGAAAAGGAAATTAAGACTTAACATCAGGAAAAGACAGCTGAAGTTCCTGGGACATGTAATGAAAAAGGAGGGCTTGGAGAATCTGATACTCACAGGTCAGAGAAAGGATGGAAACGAAAAGGAAATTAAGACTTAACATCAGGAAAAGACAGCTGAAGTTCCTGGGATATGTAATGAGAAAGGAGGGCTTGGAGAATCTGATACTCACAGGTCAGATAGAGGATGGAAACAAGAAGGAAATGCAGATTATTCAACTGGAATTCGAACTCGGCTCACCGATTTATCTTTCTGAGCCGATATCCACTGCACCACAACGCACATCCGTCACTAAATGCTTACAGCACCTGGCATTCCCAAGCGGTCACCCATCTAAGTACTGACCAGGCTCAACGTTGCTTAACTTCGATGATCGAGCAGAGAACCGGTGTATTCACCGTGATATGGCTGTAAGTCACTCATGAAAGGGCTTCTGGGTAGCATACGCCTTTAAAGGAATTCGAAAATATTGTTTTCACAAGCACAGCTCATATATAAGTGTTGTGTCGTGCCTCGTACCATGTGACATCCGGTTGCTCTTAGCAGGAGAGTTTGTCATTATCACGGACTTCGGGAAGTAACATTTACTTCTGCAAGAGACAGTAAATATCTAAACATATCAATATCGTTTCTTATGTCTTTGTCTATGAGTGTATCAAATTTGATTAAAATTGGACCATTCCTTCTATAACCTGATGTTTTCGATTATTGATTTTCGATATTTATCGGTGGTACCTCGACACAAAACCTAGCTAAGAACACTCGCAGACGCTTATAGTACAACTGTGTAAATTTTCAAGAAAATCGGTTCAGCCGTTTCGGAGTCTATAGGTGACGGACACACACACACACACACACACATACACACACCGACAAAGTTCTATTTATAAATAAGTTTAGATAATAAAACTGGACATAGGAAAAGACAACAAAAGTTTACTTACAAAAAAAAGTGTTGACCGAAAGGTTACTCAGGTTCGCACAATGACGTCAGTATTGTTTAAGGCAACATACATACATATATATATATATATATATATATATATATATATAAAACTTTAATCGAAAAGGAAAAGCAGGATGGTAAATCCCAAAGACCCGATCCTAATTAATATTAATTACATTAATATTAAAACTGATCAAGGTGGAGGGCTCTTTCTTTTCTTTCTTTTATTTTCTTTTCTTAGCTTACTTTCCTGTCAACCACACCTTCTCACTTCTTTTTTTTCTTTATCTTTCTCCTTCCATTTCTTAGAGCCAGACAAGGCTAAATTTTATCTTACAACTCTTAACTCAGTTTAAAAGTAAGGTTTTCCAAAATCTAAAAATAGACATAAATTTCTGTCTACTTTCTTATTAATCCCACCCCTTTAATTTATTTGGCGGAAAAAAGCTGATAAATGATTTAATTAAATTTAATTAAGTTAATCTAATTAATGTATTATATATATATATTGTCTCGTATTGTGAATTTCCATCATTTCGTAAAAGGTTTTCGAAAAGACGCGATGAGATAAGAGTATTTTCTTGCAAAGATCGCCACTTACAATCGCCCGGGAAGAAAATTTCTCCTCAACGCCATCTATCCTGTACGAATTGGGATGAGATAGCCACGTGACCAAAAAGACTTCTCAGAGGCCATTAGGGTGTCACGATCCAGACAATAGTCGATGGGAAGAGAGAAAAAAAAAGACGCAATTCATCAACTTTCCGTCTCTATTGTTAGAGAGTTCTTAGAGTAGTCACACACACACACACACACACACACACACACACACACACACACACGCAAGCACACACACACATATTGTGTATTTAGGAAGCAGTCTCACTTTTATACAAATTTTATTGAAGACAGCTGACAAGGTAATGCGATCATATTTTTCTTCTTTCATTTCTACGATTTTTTTTTCGGACAGTGATTGTGATTCGTTTCGATATATATATATATATATATATATATATATATATATATATATATAGTGTGTGCATCGAGGCAAGAGATAATTTTCTAAACAAATATTGTTAAATATAAGAGACAATAAATGTCTATTATGTTTAATCATGAGCTTTTCTAAACAATGAATTTTAGCTTTAATTTCTGGTGAAAATAAGGACAAAAATTATCCAATATTTGGATATTTTTTTATCATACTTGGTTCTAAGCCTTTCAGCTCACATGAGCCATCTGCAGAGAGGTTACAGGGAGATGAACATAACGACATCCACCATCAAAGATTCTATTATCTATAATATTCTATTATAAAACATTGCTATGCGACGATAACAGTCACCGAATACATATATATATATATATATATATATATATATATATATATATATATATAGTGTATCGAGGCAGAAAATAATTTTCTAAACATATACGATTAAATATAAGAGACAATAAATGCCTATTATGTTTAATCATGAGCCGTTCTAAACGTCGTATTTTGGCTTTAATTTCGGTTGAGAATAAAGACAAAAATTCTCCAACCAAAATTTGAATAATTTTTTATTAAGTTGGTTCTAAGCTTTCGGCTCACATGAGCCATCTTCAGAGAGGTTATAAGGATGGTAACACAAAAACATCCACCATAAGCGACGATTTTTTCTTGTGTTGACATAAAACTCCGCTAAGAAACGGCAATAGTTACTAAAAATAACAAACGCAGTTCTCAAATTTGCAATGCGGTTCTATGACGTCACACCGAGTGATAGCGCGAAATGACAACAGAACCATTTATTCAAATGCAATGTAATGTGTTATGACCAGATTTAAATGTGATTTTATTAAGTGAGGGTTGTTTGCATTTAATGTAGATGGCCTCCAATATCTGAAAGGTTCTTTTTACTTTGTGTATGAGTTAGGATTTTTGTATTTTATATTATATCCTCATCAAGATGGCTCATGATTAAACATAATATACATTCATTGTCTCTTATATTTAACAGTATATGTTTAATATATATATATATATATATATATATATATATATATATATATATATATTACTTATCATAGTTTCACACAGACCCCTTCATACGTACATATGAACGTACGAGAAATCGACAACTGTCCGCACGTTGACATCGCTACACTATTCGAATTCACCAACCGAATGCGTATGTATGTGCGCAACGGCGCACATATACATATATATGCCGAGCCCCGTACGATTCGCATATATGTTTATGTAAGCCCCAGTGGGCGGACGCGCGTGTGTGTGTGTCTTTGCGCACGTCAACGCTTGTACAAATGTGTACATATGTCTGCGTCTGTCATGACTACAGATTTTCCCGCCCACTTCCACAAAAATACACCAATTATACGCAGCCCTATTTATAGCCAATATTTTTTAACAAATTATCAGTTTGTCTGACGATTGCAAGAGCGTGAAACCCAGGGTTACAAACTCACATCTATCTATCTCAGTCTGTTCATTATCTATCTATCTATCTATCTATCTATCTATCTATCTATCTATCTATCTATCTTAGTCTGTTCATTATCTATCTATCTATCTATCTATCTATCTATCTATCTATCTATCTATCTATCTATCTTAGTCTGTTCATTATCTATCTATCTATCTATCTATCTATCTATCTATCTATCTATATGCTGGTGTAATAATTCTCAGTTATAATCTTAGGAAAGGAGCAGTAACATTAAAAACGAAGACAAGAACTTTTTCAGAGCAAATTAACGATATATATATATATATATATATAGAACTCAATACATCATCTAAAGTGGTTACATGAAATAAATCTTTTTGAATTATCCTTCCCGGTTAGGGACTTGGTATTATCTATCTATCTATCTATCTATCTATCTATCTATCTATCTATCGATAGATAGATAGATAGATAGATAGATAGATAGATAAATTGCAAACACTATGTTTGCTTATTTTTAATAAAATCCTTTCATACTCACGGATAATCTTTCGTGTATTACAATCAAAAGATGTCAGAAATGAGCTGTAACGGTGACAGATGTTATTTTCATTCTTCAGAAGATGATCTCGGAAAGAGGTTGAAAGTACTTGGGTACCTTGAGAAATGAATGAAAATAACACCTGTCAACGTTACAGCTCATTTCTGACATCTTTTGATTGTAATACACGAAAGATTATCCGTGAGTATGAAAGGATTTTATTTTAAAAAAAAGCAAACATAATATTTGCAATTTCTTTAATCTGACATGTTTAAAAGAAAATTTGCTGCCTCAACACACAAATTTTACATTTCTGCATTCTGTTGAGGTCGAATATAAAGCTCGATGGTTTACTTAATAATTGTTCAAATCCTCCTACTACTTCTTGAATAATATATATATATATATATATATACGGATAACTTTTTAATGTATTTATTTTTATTTTCTGTCTAAAATAACATACACAATTAAAATAATTGTAAACGTTTCCTTCTTTCCCTGATGTCTCTTGAGATTCTGAGACGTGACGTAAATATGCATCGAACTTTTTAGATTATTCTCATATATATATATATATATATATATATATATATATATATATATTTATATATATATATGAATGAGAATAATCTATATATATATATATATATATATATATATATATATATATTTATATGTATGCATGTGTGTGTGTATTTGTTTCGTTATTTAATTTCGTATTCTGTGGTTAATATTTTTCAGCAATCTTTTGATTATCCAATGATATTTAATACAATTTTAAAAAAATAATTACGCGTTTTTATAAAATTATGTTATTAAATGTTGATATTCAATTAGTTTTTGATTATATTAATTTCTTTCTTTCAAGATAAATTTGTTAAAATTGTTTTGTACTAGATTTTTGATTTAATTTTTTCGTTTTATATTTCTGAACGATTTGTTTTAAACATTTTTTTGTCCGAGATTTTCAGCGCAAATATCAAATGGTTCCACGTCTGTATCTCTTTATTGCAATTAATTTTCATAAGTTTTATATATATACATACATAATCGCTTTTGGGATTTGTTTTTAATGGTCGTTGTGATCGGAATAAATAAATGAATACCAAGTTCTGTTTGTCCGTCTGTGTGTTTGAAAGCCCCGTAAATTTGGCTACACTTTACTCAATATAGACGTCTCTTCTTCTTCTTCTTCTTCTTCTTCTTCTAAGTGCCCTGTCCTTTCAGGACGTAGACGATCATGGCTTTCCACGTCTCCTTATCACTGGTGGCTATTAGCACGTTTTCTCCTGTTACCCCACCTAAACCGGTTCTGTCATCCACTAGCTCAAGACCATAAATCTTGAATATAAATGTATAGAAACTAGTATGGCCACAAAATGAGGGGTCAGTTTATATATTGATTATGATATAGAATTGATCCCCCATTTTGCACCCACATTATAATTCCTTATAAACAGTTGGCATATATATTTTTCTTCTATGTGCCTTGACCTTTCATAACGTAGGCGATCATGGCTTTTCACTTCTCCCTATCCCTGGTGGCTCTTAGCTCGCTTTCTCCTGTTACACCACGCAATCCACGTTCTGTCATCCACTAGCTCAGGCCCTTCAAATATGTTATCCGTTGCCTTCCTTTGTCTCTTTTTCCCTTTATCTGGCCTGTTAGTATCAGGTTCTCCAAGCCCTCCTTCCTCATTGCATGTCCCAGAAACTTCAGTTGTTTCTTCTTGATGCTCAATATTAATTTCCTTTTCGTTTCCATTCTTTCCAAAACCTCATCATTCCTCGATCTATGATATCCGCAGCATCCTTCTGTAGAACCACATTTCAAATGCTTCAAGTTTTTCTTTCATCTTCGATGATATTGTCCAACATTCACTGCCGCATTGAAGAACTAACATCACATAGCAATCCAGTACTCCCTTTTTTGTTTTTAGCGAAATTGTCCTGTTTCTTAATACTCTTCTCAGCTCCTGGAATGCATCCTTGTGCTTTTTGAATCTCAGGAATATAAATGTATAGAAACTGATGTGACCACAAAATGAGGGATCAGTTTATATATTAACTGTAATATGCAACTGATCCTCCACTTTATATCCAGTATGCATCTGTAGAACCACATTCCGGTTGCTTCAAGTTTTTCCTTCATCTTCAATGATATTGTCCAGCATTCACTGCCATATTGAAGAACTGACATCACATAGCAATCTAGTACTCTCTTCTTTGTTTCTAGTGAAAGTTTCCTGTGTCTTAATACTTTACTCAGCCTCTGTAACGCTCATTCGCCATGCCAATTCGCCTTCGGATCTCTGTGTCGCACTTTCCATCTCCTGTTAGAACAATTCCCAGATATTTGAATTTTTATACTTGCTTGATTCTGTTATCACCTTCTGCTGATGACCATGCATTCGGTTTTCTTGCAGTTTATTTGTAGTCCTTTTTTGTCACTCTCTTTAGCTACCTTCTGTAGGAGGTCTTGTAGTTTCCTTTCCGTGTCTGCAATCAGGACTGTATCATCTGCATATATTATGTTGTTCAAAATTGTGCCTTTGATTACAAATCCTGTCATAGTATCTGTGGTCCTCAAAATATTCTCGCTGTACAAGTTGAATAGATCTGGTGAAAAGACACATCCTTGTCTTACGCCTCATTCTATCTTTGTAAACCTGCTGAACTCGTTACCTGTGCCTATCGACGTACAGTACCTTTTTGGAATCAGGATGAATTTAGCTTTGACAATATGTCCTTTTTCTGGTGCCTGAACATTTAGTATTGGTAGTTGTGTCCGGTGAATGGAGAGAACAGTCAAAAATTCAATGATCTATCTATCTATCTATCTATCTATCTATCTATCTATCTATCTATCTTATTCTGTTCCTTATCTATCTATCTATTTAGTTTTGGCATATCTATCTATCTATCTATCTATCTATCTATCTATCTATCTATCTATCTATCTATTTTATTCTGTTCCTTATCTATCTATCTATCTATCTATCTATCTATCTATCTATCTATCTATTTTATTCTGTTCCTTATCTATCCATCTATTTAGTTTTGGCATATCTATCTATCTATCTATCTATCTATCTATCTATCTATCTATCTATCTCTCTATCTATCTATCTATTTTATTCTGTTCCTTATCTATCTATCTATTTAGTTTTGGCATATCTATCTATCTATCTATCTATCTATCTATCTATCTATCTATCTATCTATCTATCCCAGTTTTTTTTATCTATCTAGCTAGCTAGTTAGCTATCTAAAATAAATAAATAAATAAACAACAAATTCTGTCTGTCTGTCCGTGTGTCCGTCCTCTAACTCAACTCATTTTCTGGGAATCAGGATGATTCCGATATTGAAAATCTTCCATTTGTCAGGTGTTTTAACATGCAGCGTTGGTATTTGTGTCCGGATTAGGAGGGAACAGTTTATTAATTTGAATTTTAAAATACCGGAAAAAATTAGTTAATTTAAAAGTTTTTAATCTATTTAATTCATTTAATTAATTTAGTATAACACAAAACTTTTGTGAATTTATTTTTTAGTTTTGTTTTAAATCCAGGTTAAAATATCTCCAAAAGTTTGTGAATTGTGGAAATTAATTTTATTTCATTAAAATGCCAAGGAATTTGGGATAAAATGATAGGTTTCGTATCCTGAGTATTTGAAAATCCACAGATTTTGTGATATGACGGACTCAACACAATCGAAGTTCTATGCTGCTTGTGGTTTGAAGAACTCAATTTTTTGTCTGAATTGGATTGCGGCCTAAATCGGAATTGGACTTACAGACCGAATCAGAGGAATTTTGGCCTAATTCGGAATTGGACTTACAGATCGAATCAGAGAAATTTCGGCTTAAATCGGAATTGGACTTACAGACCGAATCAGAGGAATTTTGGCCTAATTCGGAATTGGACTTACAGACCGAATCAGAGAAATTTCGGCCTAATTCGGAATTGGACTTACAGAACAAATCAGGGGAATTTCGGTCCAAATTGGAATTGAACTTACAGACCGAATCCGAGAAATTTTGGCCCAAATCGGAATTGAACTTACCGACCGAATCAGAGGAATTTTGGCCTAAATCAGAATTGAACTTACTGATCGAATCAGAGGAATTTCGGGCCTAATAGGAATTGAACTTACAGACTGCATCAGCGGAATTTCGGCCCAAATCGGAATTGCACTTACAGACTGAATCAAGTGAGGTTTTGAAGTTCCATGGAGGAAACTGAAAAAATCAAATATATATCTTCAAAATTATCATTGCTGATTTTTTTTTAAAGTTAGACAAGCGATCACTGTAGTTTTTGGTTGGAGGTGCAGCAGCCCTCCACAGAGGTTAGCTTAAAAGTCCCCATGTAGAGCTGCTTTGAAGCTAGTTCTATATAAAATTTACCCCCGATAATATTGGTCTGGAACATACTGGAACATACTATCCAAAGCTCAAATCTTAAGAAACAGTTACTGGCCTTGATTTAACTTTGCTATCATCCAGAGAAAATGCTGTTGTGCTTAAGGAAAAAAACATTCTTGGGTTCGTCGGTCGACACTTAGACGCTAACCAGTGTCTTTGACGAGCGATCTAGCCATTACATTATTGATGAAAACATGCCAACGAATCCCTCATGACTCAGAAAATTTTCGCTTTTTATTTGTTTGGTAAAATGTCACATCCCTCTTGTCTGTCAGTCACCCACATTACAATCCACATCTGGCTGTGACTTCGTTTGTGAACGAGATTAAGGGGAAGGTGACAATGTGACACCTCGGCCCGGTTGGCTCGCTGCCCCTGGTCTAGAAACTGCTGCGATGATGATGATCGGAACCTGAGTGGGTTGATGCTGGCGAAACGGCACCAATTATGACGACGCTTTCGGGCCGCTAGACGTGATGACCTCGTCACAGTAGCTGGTCCTCAAGACGTCTATTACGACAATGAAGCTCTCTACTCACGCTGTGTTCTTTTGATCTCAGAAAAGTCACGTTGAAAAACCCAGTAGCCGTTTCTCTACCACATCAAACCAGACCAGACACTTGTGTTGAAAAAAAAAAAAATTACGGCAGAAAAAAAAAATGAATAAGTTCTAAGACGCCTGGATGAGTTACGAAAGAAAGACTTTATATATATAAAAAATATATATAATTATAAAAGCAGAATGTACAATCGCCGAAATTCAAAGTTTATAATAAAAGATCCATTTCTGTAAGTTGGTTATTGTCCCTCTGTACGTTGTGATGCAGTGGCTATCGAGTTCGAAAGAGAAATGAGGAGCCGAGTTCGAATTCCAGTTGAATTCCCTGCATTCACTTACGCACAAATACCTTTGGGAAATGTATCAATCCATCTCTTCCTACCAGTTATGGGTTAAATAATAGAGCAGATTGGGTTCTATAGCCTTGGCTGGCAACCGGTCTACCGCAGAAAGCAATGGCAACCTACTGCGGGATAATCTTCTGCCCAGTCAGTCATGTCTCTTTCGAGACATGATTGTCCATGCGTGTATAGCATATTGCATATAACTGATTGAGTATAATAGTTGGAAACATGATGAAGGCTTCTACTGGACATAAGGTGGGGGATCGGTTTTCTATTGTTATGAAGTAATAAACTGACCCCCCACTAATTACTACTTAATAATATAATACATGTCTTTGCCCTCTAGCTATGAGTCAAATAATAGAACAGATTGGGTTATATAGCCTTGGCTGGCAACCAGTCTACCGCAGAAAGCAATGACAACCTACTGCGGGATAATCTTCTGCCCAGTCAGTTGAGACATGATTGCCCAAGCGTGTATCACATATGGCACTTAACTGACTGACTGAAATAGTTGGAAACACGATGAAGGCTTCTACTGGGCATAAAGTGGGGGATCGGTTTTCTATTGTTATGAAGTAATAAACTGATTCTCCACTAATTACAACTTAATAATATAATACATCTCTTTCCCCTCTAGCTATGAGTCAAATAACAGGACAGATTGGGTTCTATAGCCTTGGCTGGCAACCAGTCTACCGCATAAAGTTATAACAACCTATTGTGGGATAATCTTTCGAGACATGATCGTCCAAAGCGTGTACCATGTATGGTACTTAATTGGCTGACTGAATATAAAAGTTGGAAATATGACTGAGGTTTCTACTGGGCATAAATTGGGGGATCGGTTTTTTATTGTTATGAAGTAATAAACTAATCTCTCACTAATTACTACTTATTAATATAATACTCAGCATCTCTCTCTAGCTATGAGTCAAATAACAGGACAGATTGAGTTCTATAGCCTTGGCTGGCAACCAGTCTACCACAGAAAGCAATGGCAACCTGCTGCGGGATAATCTTCTGCCCGGTCAGTCATGTCTCTTTCGAGACATGATCAGCTAATTGTGCATCACGTATGGCACTTAACTGACTGAATAACGGTCTACTTAAGGTTGATCTCGACTTTTCTCTTAAATTAACTCTCACTTCGCGCTTTTGTATCATTTCAAAATGATTTCTTGCCTTGCGTTTATTTTGACAATCAGTTCTGTTATTTGACTCATAGCTAGAGAGTGAAGAGATGTATTATATTATTAAGTTGTAATTAGTGGGGGATCAGTTTATTACTTCATAACAATAGAAAACCGATCCCCCACCTTATGCCCAGTAGAAGCCTTCAAAAAAAGAAAAAGAAAAAAATAGAGTAACAAACACAACAGGAGCTCGGTGTTAACCCTGGGCGGAATGTTTCAATTGTCAGAAGGGAAATCACTGTTCAAGCCTACATATGATTTGTCATTAAATGCACACGTATTATATGTTAGATTTAGCTACTGTTTAATTCCGGCAATCTCGCGTATTCATTATGGATGTGCCGTTTCACATAATTTTTTTTTTATCGTCTCACCCCAAGCAAGGCATTCTACTGCCACTGTTGCGCAGGGGGTTACATAATGGAAAGTGATGAGAAAGAGGGGTTAGTTATGGGAAATGTCGGGAAGAGGGTAATAGACGGATAAGAATATTGAGAATAGGGGTGGAGTAGAGGGGAAAAAAGAGATTGAGAGAATAGATCCGTGTTAGTGAGATAGGAAATGTCTACAGGCCTAACATTAAAATTTTTTTTTTTTTTAATCATCTCACCCCCAAGCAAGGCATTCCACTGCCACTATTGCGCATGGGGCTACATAGGGGAAGGTAAAGAGAAGGAGTGGTTAGACATAGGGAATGTCAGGAGGAAGGTGACAGATGAATAAGGATACCGAGGATGAAGGTTGGGAAGAGTGCTTGATAGAATGGGAGCAGGTTAGTGTGTTAGGAGGTGTCTACTGACCTTACATTTAAACTCCCGGAGATTGTAGCCGTCGGGGAAGCAATCGTTTGGAAGAGAATTCCACAGTCGGGAAGTGCGAGGAAAGAAACTGTTGGAGTAGAAGTTACGGTTGCATTTTATCGGTTTCACTGTAAAAGGGTGGGATCTAGTTGCTAATCTAGTATCTCGTTCAAATACGTATTTAGGGGGCACTAGTGATCTAAGTTCATCGGAGCAGAAGCCGTGAAAGTATTTATAGAAGAGACACAGGGAAGCCACGTCGCGCCGGTGGGAGAGTGACTGCAGGCGGTCTGCCAAGTCGGTATCTATCACATTATACACCCTCCTCTGAACCTTATCGAGAAGCCCGAGGAGAACAGCAAGGGCACCCAACCAGATATGGCAGCAATTCCTGGAGATTGTAGCTGTCGGGGAAGCAAGTATATGGAAGGGAATTCCACAGGCTGGAAGTGCGTGAAAAGAAGCTTTTAGAATAGAAATTGCGGTTATATTTTATCGGTTTCACTGTAAAAGGGTGGGACCTAGTTGCTAATCTAGTAGCTCGTGTAAATTCATACCTAAGGGGCTCCATAAATCTAAGTTCATAGGAGCAGAAGCCGTGAAAGTATTTATAGAAAAGGCACAGGGAAGCTACATCACATTACAGATTCTACGTAGGATTCTGTCAAGAAACCCGAGGTGAATAGCAGGGGCACCCGGCCAGATGTGGCAGCAGTATTCAGTACAAAGGCGGATGGTAGATTTATATATGTGCAGGATAGACTCAGACGGGAAACACTTCCTGGCCCTGAACAGTGAAACGACCTTCTTAGCAGCGGATTTAGCAATGGATTCGATGTAGTCGTTCCACTTGAGGTCCGCTAAGAGTGTGGGACCGAGGAGGCGTAAGGTTTTACTCTCAGGGAGGCAAGCCTGTTCCCTGCTAATGGGGAGTAGGAGCGATTGTTTATGATGATTAATAGAGATCAGCCTCGTTTTGAAAGCATTAAATTTTTCGAGCCATTTCCTACCCCGGATTGGAGGTCCTTCTCAGGCTCGGCAGCGAGGTTCGCTTTGTCAACCTCAGCAGATTTTTGGTCGAGGCGAGAGTAAACGGTGGTGTCGTCGGCGTACATGCCTACTTGAATTACCAAGACCCGTTTTGGAGAAAAGAGACCGGCTAGAAAACGGACAGAAAAATTTTGGGACAAATTTAACGTCAGTTTATTTATTTATTTATTTATTTTGTGGTTTTCTAGTTTACGAAAACTGAAAAACAAAAACGAAATGTTCCAAATTTTGGTACAAAATAAATTCTTTTCCTTGCGTCAACTGGGAACAAAAGCGTCTCTATTGAGTTAAAACGAAATAACATTGATTTAGAAATTATTGTGAAAATCAAATAATTGTCTGATTTTAATAAAACATGAAGGATTATTAAAAAAATGAATTCAATTATGTCAGAAATGTTTCTTCTTTAGAAAATCTTGGTAAAACACTTTTATGAAATTTCGAGAAATTCATTTTTGTACCGTTTTTTGTTCATATTTGTCATACGAAACTCTTTTTCGAGAATTTAAGTATTTTTCTGATTTACCTAAAATCTGCCCTGAATAGTAAAATAAAAAAAAGCAAAAAATATAAGAAATTATTTAATTAGAAAAGTTTTTAATTGCTTTTATGAATAAAATAATGGACACTATTGTCAGAAGAAAAAGAATTTTTGTTTTTAATCTTACTATATCTATAAAAGTGACGAGGGTGGACGTTGTGTAAGTATTTGCTATGTAAATTCATCATATGTTTTTTATTCTTATTATTCCTTAAACTACCCGAGTGAAACCGGGCTAAACTGCTAGTCTGTATCTATAAAAATGACGAGGGTGGACGTTGTGAAAATATTTGTTTGTTTGATAGATTCGACTTCGCGTCTGTATTTTTCCGTCTAGCTCGACGGGAGTTGCGCTCAGATGTAGATCAAAATTTTAGAACGCTAAACGGCAGCTTGAAATTTTTCAGAAAGCCAAAATTAGGGGTAGAAAAATATATATTATCACGCCGCAAAGTCAGGGATCAGTTTATGTATTGATTATAATATAGAATCAATCACCCACTTTATATTATCTATGTCTATATATGTTGCCCCTCCCTATCCCACCCTAATCTAATAGAGACATTCTACATTGTTATCTATATCTATAAAAGTGACGAGGGTGGACGTTGTGTAAGTATTTGCTATGTAAATTCATCATGTCTTTTATTCTTATTATTCCTTAAACTACCCGAGTGAAACCGGGCTAAACTGCTAGTCTGTATCTATAAAAGTGACCAGGATGGACGTTGTGTAAGTATTTGCTATGTAAATTCATCATGTCTTTTATTCTTATTATTCCTTAAACTACCCGAGTGAAACCGGGCTAAACTGCTTGTAATTCATAAAGTTTTAAATCTTTTAAAATTCTGAATTAATTTGTAGTAGTTAGCGCATATCGTTCTTAAGCAAAAACTACATTTACTTATCATAAATGAAAAAGTTTACAAAATACCAATATTTTCAAAAGAATTTAAAGTTTTGTGCGTGTGCGCGCGCAAACGTGCAAATTTTTGTAAATACGGATGCCCTTACGTGATATTATCAGAAAACAAGAGTGGTAATAACAGTAAATTTAAAATAAATTTAATAGTAAATTTAAAGCCGAAATATATACAATTCAATCAAACATTCAGTCAGTCAGTTAAGTGCCATACGTGGTACACGATTGGGCGATCATGTCTCGAAAGAGACATGACTGATTGAGCAGAAGTTTATCCCGCAGTAGGTTGCCATTAATTTCTGCAGTAGACTGGTTGCCAGCCAAGGCTATAGAACCCAATCTGTCCTATTATTTGACTCATAGCTAGAGGGCGAAAAAATGTATTATATTATTAAGTAGTAATTAGTAGGAAATCAGTTTATTACTTTATAACAATAGAAAACCGATCCCCCACTTTATGCCCAATAGAAGCTTTAATCATGTTTCCAACTATTATATTCAGTCGGTCAGTTAGTGCCATACGTAATACACGTTTTGGGCGATCATGTCTCAGAAGGTTATCCCGCAGTAGGCTGCCATTAATTTCTGCGTTAATCTGATTGCCAACCAAGGCTATAGAACCCAATCTGACTTGTTATTTGACTCATAGCTAGAGGGGGAAGAGATGTATTATATTATTAACTGGCAATTAGTGGGAGATCAGTTTATTACTTCGTAACAATAGAAAACCGATCCCCCACTTTATTAATCCGTCTTCTTCCCAGGATGCAAGAGACGGATTAATATCTTTCCCAAGAGTATTTCTGCGGAATTGATTGCAACGAATTCAACTGGAATTCGAACTCGGCCCCCGATTTCTCGTCGATATCCACTGCACCACAATTCTCTCTTCTTCTATGTATCTTGTCCTTTCAGGACGTAGGTGATCATGGCCTTCCACGTCTCCCTATCCCTGATGCTTTTTAGCACGCATTCTCCTGTAACGTCTCTCAGCCCCCGTTCCGTCATCCACCTGCTCAGGCCTTTTAACCGCTGTTTTTTTTTTTTTAATCATCTCACCCCAAGCAAGGCATTCCACTGCCACTATTGCGCATGGGGCTACATAGGGGAAGGTAAAGAGAAGGAGTGGTTAGACATAGGGAATGTCAGGAGGAATGTGAGCAGGTTAGTATGTTAGGAGGTGTTTATTGACCTTACATTTAAACTCCTGGAGATTGTAGCCGTTGGGGAAGCAATCGTGTGGAAGGGAATTCCACAGTCGGGAAGTGCGAGGAAAGAAACTGTTGGAGTAGATGTTGCGGTTGCATTTTATCGGTTTCACTGTAAAAGGGTGGGATCTAGTTGCTAATCTAGTATCTCGTGCAAATTCGTATTTAGGGGGCACCAGTGATCTAAGTTCATCGGAGCAGAAGCCGTGAAAGTATTTATAGAAGAGACACAGGGAAGCCACGTCGCGCCGGTGGGAGAGAGACTGCAGGCGGTCTACCAAGTCGGTATCTATCACATTACAGACCCTCCTCTGAACCTTTTCGAGAAGCCCGAGGAGAATAGCAGGGGCACCCGACCAGATATGGCAGCAGTATTCAATGCACAGGCGGATGGTAGATTTATATATGTGCAGGATAGATTTCGACGGAAAAAACTTCCGGGCCCTACACAGAGAACCGACTTTCATAGCAGCGGATTTAGCAATGGATTCGATATAGTCATTCCATTTGAGGTCCGCTGAAAGTGTGAGACCAAGGAGGCGTAGTGTTTTACTCTCTGGGAGGCAAGACTGGTCCATGCTAATGGGAGGTAGGTGCGGTTGTCTATGATGGTTAATTGAGAGTATCTTCGTTTTTTGTTTTCCTCTGTCTCTTTTTCCTTCCATCTGGCCTGTTAGTATCAGATTCTCCAAGCCGTCTTTCCTCATTGCATGTCCCAGGAACTTCAGTTGTCCCTTCCTGATGCTCAATATTAAGAAGAGACAACTGAATTTCCTGGGACATTGTGGAAAATATTACGTTAAATTTTAAAGATTACTGGAAAAGTAAAAAGTATATAAAAAACGTTGCTTTCGTTATATCCATGAGCAATCGTTACAAATCTGGTTGTCAGTTAAGTGCCATACGTGATACACGCTTGGGCGATCATGTCTTGAAAGAGATATGACTGACTGTGCAGAAGATTATCCCGCCGTAGGCTGCCATTGCTTTCTTTCTGCGGTAGACTGGTTGCCGACCAAGGCTATAGAACCCAATCTGTTCTGTTATTTAACTCATAACTGGAAGGAAGAGACGGATTAATACCTTTCCCAAGGGTATTTAAGTGAATACACTGAATTCAACAGGAATTCGAACTCAGCTCCCCGGTTTCTCGTTCCGAGCCGATATCCACTGTACCACAACGCACATCCTTGTCTGGTAGTAAAATAGTAAAAAAAAAAAAATGAATAAACTTCCATTTGTTAATCTATCACTATAGCTGTTCACACCGAGTCAAAATATCTACCTCAGTGTTAAAAAGTACATTTCTGCGATATTTCAAGCTAAAAGTAAGTAATAATTGATTCAAACTGATTAATTAAACTTTAAATCTGCTAATATTCCTAAAAAAAAAGCTCAGAATTGTTTTTTTAATTTCTTAATGAAAAAAAAATTACATTGTGTTGGCAATTGCCTAAAAATGGCAGAAATCAACGATTTTTAGTGATTTAAAAACCCTTTTCAAAGTCAATTTACAATTAGTTTAAATCTGATATTATTCAAATAAAGTCTCAGAAAATTATATTTTTTATTTTTAATGAAGAGAATTACATTGTGTTGACAAAGGGGCTAAAATGACTGAAATTAGCGATTTTTAGATATTTAAAAAGATTTTTTTCTATCTTTTTATATTGGTTTAAATTTGCACAAATAAAATTCCAGAAAAATATAATTTATATCTTTTTTTAAAATTTTTTAATTAAAAGAATTACATAGTGTTGACAGATGGTTAAAAATAGCTGTAGTCAGCGATTTTTAGCGATAAAAAAATTATCAATTTACAATAGTTTAAATCTGCTAATATTCCATAAATAAAATATTCGAAAAGTATAATTTAATTTTTTTTAAATTTTTAATGAAGAGAATTACATTGTGTTAAGAAATGACTAAAAATGGCTGAAATCAGCGATCTTTAGTGATTTAAAAAAAAAACCTTCTAGTCAATTTACATTAGTTTAAATTTGTTAATATTTCTCAAATAAAATCTCAGAAAAGTCAATATTTCTCTTTTTTTTTAAATGAAAAACATTACATTAAATTTTTTTTTTTAATCATCTCACCCCCAAGCAAGGCATTCCACTGCCACTATTGCGCATGGGGCTACATAGGGGAAGGTAAAGAGAAGGAGTGGTTAGACATAGGGAATGTCAGGAGGAAGGTGACAGATGAATAAGGATACCGAGGATGAAGGTTGGGAAGAGTGCTTGATAGAATGGGAGCAGGTTAGTGTGTTAGGAGGTGTCTATTGACCTTACATTTAAACTCCTGGAGATTGTAGCCGTCGGGGAAGCAATCGTTTGGAAGAGAATTCCACAGTCGGGAAGTGCGAGGAAAGAAACTGTTGGAGTAGCAGTTACGGCTGCATTTTATCGGTTTCACTGTAAAAGGGTGGGATCTAGTTGCTAATCTAGTATCTCGTTTAAATTCGTATTTAGGGGGCACTAGTGATCTAAGTTCATCGGAGATGGTCAAAAACCGCCGTAATCAGCGATCTTTAGTAATGTAAAAAAATTTTCTATTTATTTTACATTAGTTTATATCTGCTTATATTCCTCAAATAAAGTTTCAGAAAATTATATTTTATTTTTTAAAATATTTAATGAAGAGCATTACATTGTGTTTAAAAAAAACTTTCAGTCAGTTTACGCTAGTTTTGAAGAACCGATGATTAGTTTCTTTGCTGGAAAAATTGAATATAATATATTAGCTTGAAATTAAAATTAAAACAAAAGCTTCATTTTTAAAAATTCATTTTAAACGTTCAGTATCGCGTTTCCTGTGAGGTGCTTACTGTAGATTAAATGGTAATTTTTTTATTTTTCCCGAAGACCTTTACCCTTTCAAATCTTTCCAAAACAGCTTTATTTCCGTGCAAATGTAAATGCTGAACTCAATTGATAATTATTTATTGACGAAACCTACCTTTTTTCACGTTAACGACCAGAAAAATATCGAACTTCTTGTCGCTGTTTATCTCACCTCGTAACCACGTTTCAAAAATGTCATTCACTGCAGAATGACTTCACGCGTAGTTTGCCGATTTTTCGGGCTTTTTACTTCCTTTTTGCAATTACTACGCGGAAATTGAGTTCCGAAACCAAACAAATCGCGGAGTAATTGCTCAAAGGAAGTAAATAGGCCTAAATAAGTATCCTACGCCTCAAGTCATTCAGCGGTGAATCAGATATGAGAGCGGTGGTAAGGGGTGAGATATAGTCCGATTGTTTTTCTGGTCGATAACATGAAGAAAGGTAGGTTTCTTCAATAAACAATTATCGATTTGAGTTCAGCATATACATTTGCACGGAATTAAAGATGTTCTGGAAAGATTTGACGGGGTAAAGGCCTTCGGGGAACAAAACAATTTATTGATTAAATCGTATTTAACCCAAATAGCTCTAATTTTGTAGTGTTTGCTTTTAAGGAATTGCGCTTGATAAGGAGGAAGGTCGGTGAAATAAAGGATAGAGGTTCGGATTGAGAAATTGAAGTCCTGAGTTCGAATTCCAGCCGACTTCGTTAGACATGCTTACTAGCAAATATTCTTGGGAAAACTATGAAACCATCTGTGTTCCTAATAACTATAGGTAAATAGTAATACAGGTTGGTTCCTTGGATTGCAAACGGCCTAAGAGAGGGACAGCTGTGAATTAAAAAACTTCTAAAAATAAAAATCAATCTCAAAAAAAAAAACAAATCTAAAAAAATAACACTGCTTCTTCGGCCAACTACGGGTAAATAAACACGTTGCTTCCTTGAATTGCAAACGTTCTAAGAGAGGGACAACTCTGAATTTAAAAAAACTCCAAAAAACCCATCTAAAAAAAAAAAGAAAAAAGACATCTAAAAAAATATCTCTGCTCCTACCAACTATGGTAAATAGTAATATAGGTTGTTCCTTGGATTGCAAACGGCCTAAGAGAGAGAGAGACAACTCTGAATTAAAAAAAACAAACAAACCTTCCACAATTTACTCCCGCATCAGTAAGAAATCCGGAGTGGCGGCAAAAACATAACCTCGCTGCTGATCTTGAGAGGGATCTACATTCTGTGGTGGACTGGGGTAAGAAGTGGCTTATAAATTTCAATGCGTCTAAGACCAAGCTGCTGTCTGTCAATCATCACAGGCAACCTCTCCTGCCTCCCATAAGCATGGACCAAGCGAGTCTCCCTGAAAGCAATACACTGCGCCTCCTCGGCCTTACACTCTCTTCCGATCTCAAGTGGAACCATTACATTGAGTAAATAGCTAAATCCACTGCTAGGAAAGTTTGATCACTGTGACGGGCCAGGATGTTTTTTCCGTCTGAATTCATCCTGCATATATACAAATCAACAATTCGTCCATGCATGGAATACTCCTGTCATCTATGGTCAGGCACCCTTGTTGTTCATCTCCGTGTTCTTGACAGGCTCCAAAGGTACCGACTAGGCGGCACGACTCCAGGCACTTAACCACCGACAGGCTCTCATGGCCTCCTAACTTAATTGACTGTAAGCGTTAACATGTACATGATTAGTCTTGGGCAATTGAGATGTTCTACAGTAAATAACTCGTTAAGTTACGCCATGCTATTACCCCAGGCGTGCCTCTTTTGTGTCCTGACCTGAACTTTTAACTGATTGTACACGCTTGGACGAGTATATCTCAAAAGAGATATCACTAACTGGGCAGAAGATTAACCCACGGTAGGTTGCCATTGCTTTCTGCGGTAGACCGGTGGCCAGCCAAGGTTATAGAACCCAATCTGTCCTGTTATTTGACTCATAGCTAGAAGGAAAAGATATGTATTATATTATTAAGTAGTAATTAGTGGGGGATCAGTTTATTACTTCATAACAATAGAAAACAGATCCCCCCACTTTATGCTCAGTAGAAGCCTTAATCATGTTTTCAACTATTATATTCAGTCAGTCAGTCAAGTGCCATACGTGATACACGTTTTGGGTGATCATGTCTTGAAAGAGACATGACTGACTTGGCAGAAGATTATCCTGCAGTAGATTGCCATTGCTTTCTGTAGTAGACTGGTTGCTAGCCAAGGCTAGAGAAATCAATCTGTCCTGTTGTTTGACTCATAGCTAGAAGGAGAAGATATATATTACATTATTAAGTAGTAATTAGTGGGGGATCAGTTTATTACTTCATAACAATAGAAAACCGATCCCCCACTTTATGCCTAGTAGAACGCTTAATCCTGTTTCCAACTATTCAGTCAGTCAGTTATGTGCCATACGTTATACGAGCTTTGGGTGATCATGTCTTGAGTGAGACATGACTGACTGGGCAGAAAATTATCCCACAGTAGGTTGCCATTACTTGCCAGCCCAGGCGACAGAACCCAACCTGTCCTGTTATTTAACCTATAACTGGAGGGAAGAGACGGATTAATACCTTTCCCGAGGGTATTTGTGCGTAAGTGAATGCAAGGAATTCAACTGGAATTCGAACTCGGCACCCCGAGTCGATATCCACTGTTCCACATACATGACTATAGAAATGTAAAAAAATAAAAAAAATAAAAGAAAAAAACATTTCAGTTCTTAATCGCCTGTAATATAAAAAAATGAATAAATTTATCCCATACTTAAATAATCTAAATATTAATTGCTTTAAAAATTCTACAACAAACGCATTTACTCACTTTAGTTGATCAGACATAAACTCACGTCACTTCGCATCTTCCATAATTCATCGTGATTGTTCAGTTGACTTGATGAATATTTATGAACGTCCATTAAATTTTAGAATTGTAAAGAATTAATAATAATTTTACTTGCGTTTATAAATACTAGTTGCAAAATAAAATCTTTACAACTGATAAAGTTTATTTACTTAGCTTGATTGTGTTTCTGTTGAAAAATTCAAATTGCAGAAACACAATCAGGTTAAGTTATAGTTGCACTAGTAATTTAGATAGTTTCATAAAAAAACAAAACGTCAGAAACTTAGATAGCAGTGTACAAAAGAAGACCACTAATAAAGAATGCAACTGCAGGGACAAAAATAAATGTCCACTTCAAAGACTTTGTAACACAAAAGAAGTCATTTACAAAGAAAAAGTACATGGCTTAAATGGCCAAAATAAAATATATTTGAGTTCAACCAAAGACAACTTTAAGAGCAGGTGGTTCAATCACAGGTCTACATTTAAAATAAAAAACTTAAAAAAACTGTACAAAATTAGCTAGCCACGTGTGGAAATTAAAATGAAAATATGGAAAAGACCCAGACATAACGTGGAGTATAGGAAAAACAGCCAAGTCTTACTATGTTGGCAAAATATGTAGACTGTGCCAGGAAGAAAAGTTAGAGATTATGCTATTCCCAAACAAAAACGAACTATTGAATTAAAAAACGGGAATTATGACTAAATGCAAACGTACTAAAAAATGCCTCTTACGTTCATACAACCATCGATGAAAACGCCATAATTCCTTGTAATTTCAAAAATTGCGCGTTCAAAAATTCCCTGCCAGGTGAGCGTTAAAAACAAACAAAAAACAAAAAAAAAAAACAACAAAAAAAAAAAACAACAAAAAAACACCGTTACGTGAGCGTTCTTTAAAAAAAAAAAAAACGGTAAATGGTAAAACGGGTTATTGATAATCGTCTGAAGACACCACTCATGGTAGAAACCTAGGTCGCTAATAACTAGTTTACAAATGGAAAATATTCAAAAGTTCTACAACATAATTTTATTGAATATTTTTTAATATAGATGTGCAGTAGTCTAATTTTATTATGACCAAAAGTAATTAATAATCAATATATATATGTGTATAAATATATATTACGTTTTTAGAGAGTAGTTATATACGCGTGTGTGTGTGTGTGTGTGTGTGTGTGTGTGTGTGTGTGTGTGTACACATATACGCCCTTCGGCCTTATGCGAATTAAAAAAAAACAACAGTTTTGTTTCTTTTCTTTCATCATACGATCTTTTTTAGACCCACTGAAGTGACAGGGTGTAATCGAACTGTATTTTATTTTTCTCTGAATATGACATTTGCAGTGGTGTGCAGTAAAATTTTCAAAATGTGTGATGAAATTTGTTGGCACTTGAAAAAAGGTATAATTGTAGTTCTTACTCTCAACGATCATACCTTTTACTCAGAGGACTTATTTAGCCTTCAAAATTCAGTTTACGACAAAAAACTTATTTGATATCGATACCAGGAAATCAAAATTTGACTTACATCCATTCATTTTTCTTTCAGTCTACGGTTTCGCTTTAACTGGAAACAACTCTTGCTTTTTAGTCTTTCGTGCCAACGTCCCAAAAAGTCTGAGCTCCAGGACCATGGATTAGTTTTAAAGCTTTCATTACACCCGAGCAACACCGGGCTGTACTGCTAGTATATATATATATATATATATATATATATATATATTAGGTGCGATTGGTAAATTGTCGCAATTATTTTATTATTTCAAATATTCTTTAGGCTGAGTCTGAGCTCCCGGACCATGGATTAGTTTTAAAGCTTTTATTACACCCGAGCAACACCGGGCTGTACTGCTAGTATATATATATATATATATATATATATATATATATATATATATATATATATATATTAGGTGCGATTGGTAAATTGTCGCAATTATTTTATTATTTCAAATATTCTTTAGGCTAAGTCTGAGCTCCCGGACCATGGATTAGTTTTAAAGCTTTCATTACACCCGAGCAACACCGGGCTGTACTGCTAATATATATATATATATATTGTCGAAGTAAATGATTTCTATACCCTGCGCCCCTACCTACACTGTAACGGAAAATCCCGTATAAGCTAGGCAAGAATTATCCTTCTCTTCTTGTTTTTCAATTAAAGCAGAATAAAGCTTATTAGATGCTGAATCTGAGCCTCTATTCTACCGGCCATAACTATTAGGCAACCACATATTTTTAAAATAAATAATTTATTTCATACTATTTTTTTTATTTATTGCCAAGTGGATAATTCTAAATGAAAACAGAATGTTTTTGCTATTATTTTTTGTTAAATTTTTCAAGGCAGCCAAGAAGCCTTTGCTTTGGCCAGCCAATAAGAAGAAGAGACTAGCATAGGGAAGAGAGCACAAAAACTGGACATCAGAACAGTTCATTGGATGCACATGTTATTGTGCAATATTAATAAAAGAACCATTCTATTTTAATTTAGAATTATCAACTTGGCAATAAATACTAAAAAATAGTATGAAATACATCATTTTTCTTTTAAACTGGGGTGGCCTAATAATTATGGACGGTAGTGTAAGTACGAGGCTGAATTAATTCAAATGTTTGACAATAATGATTCTTTTCTTATTATTAATTTGCAAAATTTTACAAGGTAGCCAGGAAGCCTTTGCTTTGGTCAGCGAATAAGAAGAAGAGACTAACATGGGGAAGAGAGCACAAAAACTGGACATCAGAACAGTTCATTGGATGCACATGTTATTGTGCAATATTAACAAAAGAACCATTCTATTTTCATTTACAATTATCCACTTGGCAATAAATACTAAAAATAGTATGAAATACATATAATTTTTTTTAAAAAACTGGGGTGGCATAATAATTATGGCCGGTTGTATATATATATATATATATATATATATATATATATATATAGTACTGTGCAAAAAAAGTACCTTTCAAAATGAATTGTCCTAATAATGAAACATGGAGGGGAAAATATTCTTGTTTCGGGCTGCTTATTGGCTAAGGAGTTGGAGACCTGAAGAAAATTCATGGAAACGTGGATGAAAAAAATGTATCACCAGATTCTTGTCCACCATGGTGTCCCAAAGATATATATATCAGCAAGATAATGACCCTAAACATATTTCAAAGCTTTGTAAGAATTATTTAACTAAAAAGGAAGAGGAAGGAAGGCTTCGGAATTTGAATTGGCCCCCACAAATCCCTGATCTCAATACATGGGATATTTTGGATGAAAAAATTGATAAATCTAATGTTACTTCGCAAGACACACTTTGGGAACAAATAGAAGCTGCTTGATAGGAGATACCATTAGATACATTGAGGAAGCTTGTGACGTCAATGCCTGACAGAATGAAGTCTGTGATGAAAGTAAAACGCTAGATATTAAATTTATTTTGTAACAAGTATTTTTTCTTGTTAAAACATTTGTTGAGTAAATCAAATAAAATGACTTTAATTAAATTTATTTTCTGTCAATATGCATCATAAAAGATAAAATAATTCTTGTCCTAATATTTTTACATATATATATATATATATATATATATATATATATATATATATATACGTACTACGTGCGATTGGTAAATTGTCGCAATTATTTTAGTATTTCAAAGCAAAAGGCTATTATACTAAATATTAAATTTATTTTGTAACAAGTAGTTTTTCTTGTTAAAGCATTTGTTCAGTAAATCAAATAAAATTGCTTTAAATAAATTTATTTTCTGTCAATATGCCTCATAAAAGATTAAATAGTTCTTGTCCTAATATATTTTATATATATATATATATATATATATATATATATATATATACTAGGTGCGTTGGTAAATCATCGCAATTATTTTATTATTTCAAAGGAAAAGGCTATTATACTAGATATTAAATTTATTTTGTAACATGTATTTTTTCTTGTTAAAACATTTGTTGTGTAAAGTAAATAAAATTAATTAAATTTTATTTTCTGTCAATATGCCTCATAAAAGATAAAATAGTTATTGTCTTAATTCTTTTGCACAGTACTCTCTCTCTCTCTTTATATATATATATATATATATATATGTATATATATATACACTTTTAAAAATATCTAATTCTAAAGGACGTGCGAAAATAACTGAAGCGCTTTGAAAGAAAAATTTTAATGATGTCTTACACGATTTGTAAACAGTAAAATTGTATCGTTGGCCTGTTAAAACGCCTACAACATGGAAGTACAATTACTTTCACACAGCACGGCTTCTAATTAGAACCGCTTCTACACATTACAACTTTTGCTCAGCGAAAGAAATTACGATAACCATAATGGTACGCTGAACTAAACCTTCCGTAACTGTTCGCTAATTGTACAAATATCCCTGAAAAACACGCGTCCACGAGAGCAGCAGGAGCAGCCAGTCATAGTCTTGTTAAAGGAAGGCAACTATCTTCATTTTTATCAAGGCAATTGACACTGACATGGTCGATATGTCGAACATAGGAGAAAGTCAGATAGGCATGATGGGAAGAATTTATTATTCATGCAAGTTATCAGTTTCGAAACTTGAGATGTTGCTAACATATTAATTACTCAGTCTCTGCCGAACGTTGATAATGTGTTGAGCGTAATTAAACCGTTAAAGACTTAGTCGTTCCTTTCGAAATTGAAATTGGGAAACGCAATTCTATAGAGAAATTACAATTGCTAATTATTTTCACAGTACAACTGGCAGTGAGATTAACATTTTTTTTTCCTTGAAGAACTTGGGTTTTATTCTAGCAGTTGTTTTGCCTGCATTAATATTAAAGAAATTGTATTTCCTAAGATGTTGTTATGAATTTGCATATTTGCCCGCAAAGTTTATTATAAAAATTGTGAGAACAGAATTTGACAATAATTATTTTTTATAAAAGGAAGAGAATTTGTCAATGATTTTAATTAGAAACGTTGTCTTGTAAATGGTTAAAACTTTAATCATTGTCTTAGATACAAACTAGATAGAAAAAAACAGATAGACATACGGATAGTCAAAAAAGAGATTGAGAGATAGATAAAAAGAGTGAGATCGACAGACAAATAGATAGATAGATAGATAGATAGATAAGAACAGATTAGTTAGATAGATAGATAGATAAGAACAGATTAGATAGATAGATAGATAGATAGGTAAGAACAGATTAGTTAGATAGATAGATAGATAGATAGATAAGAACAGATTAGAGAGATAGATAGATAGATAGATAGATAAGAACAGATTAGATAGATAGATAGATAAGAACAGATTAGATAGATAGATAGATAGATAAGAACAGATTAGATAGATAGATAGATAGATAGATAGATAAGAACAGATTAGATAGATAGATAGATAGATAGATAGATAAGAACAGATTAGATAGATAGATAGATAGATAGATAGATAGATAAGAACAGATTAGATAAATAGATAGATAGATAAGAACAGATTAGATAGATAGATAAGAACAGATTAGATAGATAGATAGATAGATAGATAGATAGATAGATAAGAACAGATTAGATAGATAGATAGATAGATAGATAGATAAGAACGATTACATAGATAGATAGATAGATAAATAGATAAGAACAGATTACATAGATAGATAGATAGATAGACAGATAAGAACAGATTAGATAGATAGATAGATAGATAAGAACAGATTAGATAGATAGATAGATAAGAACAGATTAGATAGACAGATAGATGAGAACAGATTAGATAGATATATACATAGATAAGAACAGATTAGATAGATAGATAGATAGATAGATAGATAGATATATAAGAACAGATTAGATAGATAGATAGATAGATAAGAACAGATTAGATAGATAGATAGATAAGAACAGATTAGATAGATAAATATATGAGGATAGATTAGATAGATAGATCAGAACAGATTAGATAGATAGATAGATGAGAACAGATTAGATAGATAGATAGATAGATAGATAGATAGATAAGAACAGATTAGATAGATAAGAACAGATTAGATAGATAGATGAGAAGAGATTAGATAGATAGATAGATAGATAGATAGATAAGAAGAGATTAGATAGATAAATATATGAGGACAGATTAGATAGATAGATCAGAACAGATTAGATAGATAGATAGATGAGAACAGATTAGATAGATAGATAGATAGATAAGAACAGATTAGATAGATAGATAGATAGATAAGAACAGATTAGATAGATAGATAGATAGATAGATAGATAGATAGATAGATAAGAACAGATTAAATAGATAAATAGATAGATAGATAAGAACAGATTAGATAGATAGATAGATAAGAACAGATTAGATAGATACATAGATAGATGAGAACAGATTAGATAGATAGAGAGATAAGAATAGATTAGATAGATAGATAGAGAGAACAGATTAGATAGATAGATAGATAGATAGATAGATAGATAGATAGATAGATAGATAGATAGATAGATAGATAGATAGATAAGAACAGATTAGATAGATAGATAGATAGATAAGAACAGATTAGATAGATAGATAGATAAGAACAGATTAGATAGATAGATAGATAAGAACAGATTAGATAGATAGATAGATAAGAACAGATTAGATAGATAGATAGATAGATAAGAACAGATTAGATAGATAGATATATAGATAAGAACAGATTAGATAGATAGATAGATAAGAACAGATTAGATAGATAGATAAGAACAGATTAGATAGATAGATAGATAGATGAGAACAGATTAGATAGATAGATAGATAGATGAGAACAGATTAGATAGATAGATAGATAGATAGATAGATATATAGATAGATAGATAGATAAGAACAGATTAGATAGATAAGAACAGATTAGATAGATAGATAGATAGATAGATAGATAAGAACAGATTAGATAGATAGATAGATAGAGAGATAGATAAATAAGAACAGATTAGATAGATAGATAGATAGATAAATAAGAACAGATTAGATAGATAGATAGATAGATAGATAGATAGATAAGAACAGATTAAATAGATAGATAGATAGATAGATAGATAGATAAGAACAGATTAAATAGATAGATAGATAGATAGATAGATAGATAGATAAGAACAGATTAGATAGATAGATAGATAAGAACAGATTAGATAGATAGATAGATAGATAAGAACAGATTAGATAGATAGATAGATAAATAGATAAGAACAGATTAGATAGATAGATCGATAAGAACAGATTAGATAGATAGATAGATAGATAGATAAGAACAGATTAGATAGATAGATAAGAACAGATTAGATAGATAGATAGATAGATAGATAGATAGATACATAAGAACAGATTAGATAGATAGACAGATAGATAGATAGATAGATAAGAACAGATTAGATAGATAGATAGATAGATAGATAGCTAAGAACAGATGAGATAGATTGATAGATAGATAAGCACAGATTAGATAGATTGATAGATAGATGAGAACAGATTAGATATATTGATAGATAGATAAGAACAGAACAGATTAGATAGATAGATAGATATGAACAGAACAGATTAGATAGATAGATAGATAGATAGATAGATATGAACAGATTAGATAGACAGATAGATAATAAGAACAGGTGTCCCCTAAGGTTCCATCTTAGGTCCTACACTCTTCCTGATATACATTAATGATCTACCTGATTCCATAAGAGCCTAAGTAGGTTTGTACGCCGATGACAGCACAGTTTACTCTCGCCTCCTACAAAAATCTGGTGTAGGCGTCAAAGCTAACCTCACAGCCGAGATTAAAAAGACCTCCAATCCATATTGGACTGGGGTAAGAAATGGCTAGTAAATTTTAATGCTTCTAAAACGAAGCTACTCTCAATTAGCCATCATCGACAATCTCACCTACCTCCCATTAGCATGGACCAGGCTTGCCTCCCAGAGAGTAAAACACTACGCCTCCTTGGTCTCACACTTTCAGCGGACCTCAAATGGAATGACTATATCGAATCCATTGTTAAATCCTCTGCTATGAAAGTCGGTTCTCTGTGTAGGTCCCGGAAGTTTTTTTCCGTCTAAATCTATCATGCACATTTATAAATCTACCATCCGCTCGTGCATTGAATACTGCTGCCATATCTGGTCGGGTGCCCCTGCTATTCTCCTCGGGCTTCTCGATAAGGTTCAGAGGAGGGTCTGTAATGTCATAGATACCGACTTGGTAG
>JBBBDQ010001679.1:350000-410000 GCA_037127315.1 Ascarosepion bandense
ATAGAACAATAGATAGATAGATAGATAGAACAGAATGAGATAGATAGAATAGATAGATAGATAGATATGAACAGAATGAGATAGATAGATAGATAGATAGATAGATAGATAGATAGATATGAACAGAATGAGATAGATAGATTGATAGATATGAATGAATGAGATAGATAGATATGAACAGAATGAGATAGATAGATAGATAGATAGATGAATGAATGAGATAGATAGATATGAACAGAATGAGATAGATAGATAGATACATATGAATGAATGAGATAGATAGATAGATAGATAGATAGATAGATAGATATGAATGAATGAGATAGATAGATAGATATGAATGAATGAGATAGATAGATTGATAGATATGAATGAATGAGATAGATAGATATGAATGAATGAGATAGATAGATAGATAGATATGAACAGAATGAGATAGATAGATATGAATGAATGAGATAGATAGATATGAACAGAATGAGATAGATAGATAGATAGATAGATAGATAGATAGATAGATAGATATGAACAGAATGAGATAGATAGATATGAACAGAATGAGATAGATAGATAGATATATATGAACAGAATGAGATAGATAGATAGATAGATAGATAGAACAGAATGAGATAGATAGATAGATAGATATGAACAGAATGAGATAGATAGATAGATAGATAGATATGAACAGAATGAGATAGATAGATAGATAGATAGATAGATAGATAGATAGATATGAATGAGATAGATAGATAGATATGAATGAATGAGATAGATAGATAAATAGATATGAACAGAATGAGATAGATAGATAAATAGATATGAACAGAATGAGATAGATAGATAGATAGATAGATAGATATGAATGAATGAGATAGATAGATAGATAGATAGATAGATAGATAGATATGAACAGAATGAGATAGATAGATAGATAGATAGATAGATAGATATGAACAGAATGAGATAGATAGATAGATAGATAGATAGATATGAATGAATGAGATAGATAGATAGATAGATAGATAGATAGATAGATAGATATGAATGAATGAGATAGATAGATAGATAGATATGCACAGGCGGGAAGTGCAAGAAAGAATCTGTTGGAGTAGAAATTGCGGTTACATTTCATCGGTTTCACTGTAAAATGGTGGGACCTAGTTGCCAATCTAGTATCTCGTGCAAACTTACACCTAGGGGGTTCTAGTGATTTAATTCATCAGAGCAGAAGCCATGAAAATATTTATAGTAGAGGCACAGGGAAGCCACGTCACGCCGGTGAGTGAGTGACTGCAGGCGGTCAGCTAAGTCGGTATCAATCACGTTACAGATTCTTCGCTGTATTTTGTCAAGAAGCCAGAGGAGAATAGCAGGGGCACCCGACCAGATGGTAGATTTGTATAAGTACAGGATAGATTCAGGCGGAAAGAATTTTCGGGCCCTGCACAGAGAGCCGACTTTCATAGCAGCGGATTTAGCAATGGATTCGACGTAGTCATTCCACTTGAGGTCCGCTGAGAGTGTCAGGCCAAGCAGGCGTAGTGTTTTACTCTCTGGGAGGCATGCCTGTTCCGTGCTAATGGGAGGGAGGTGCGGTCGTCTGTGGTGGTTAATTGACAGCAGCTTCGTTTTGGAAGAATTGAATTTTACGAGCCATTTCCTACCCCAATCCACCACGGATTGGAGGTCCTTTTCAAGCTCAGCCGCGAGGTTCGCCTTATCATCAACACCAGATTTTTGATCGAGGTGAGCGTATATTGTGGTATCATCGGCGTACATGCCCCCCCACACACACATACACACACACACACACACACACACATATATATATATATATATATATACACACACTACCGGCCATAATTATTGGGCCACCCCAGTTTTTTTTAATTATGTATTTCATTCTATTTTTAGTATTTATTGCCAAGTGGATAATTCCAAATGAAAATAGAATGGTTCTTTTGTTGTTATTACTTTACAAACTATTACAAGACAATGAAGCAAAGATGAACTCATCTGAATCACCCTAAATTTTTCTTCATTCTTTCGTTGATGAAACTGCAATATAAGTAATTATTAAATATTTATAAATTCATTTGATGCACATGTAATTGTGCAATATTAACAAAAGAACCATTCTATTTTCCTTTACAATTATTCACTTGGCAATAAATACTAAAAAATATTATGAAATACATCATTTGTTAAAACACTGCAGTAGCCTAATAATTATGGCTGGTAAGGAAAAACTTGAAGCAACTGAAATGTGGTTCTACAGAAGGATGCTGCGAATATCATGGATCGAGCATGTGAGCAATGATGAAGTTTTGGAAAGGATGGAAACGAAAAGGAAATGAATACTCATCATCAGGAAGAGACAGCTAAAGTTCCTTTGACATGCAATGAGGAATGAGGGCTTGGAGAACCTGATACTAACAGGCCAGATAGAGGGAAAAATAAACAGAGGAAAGCAGTGGATAACATATTTGAAGGGCCTGAGTAGGGGGTTGACAGAACGAGGGTTGCGTGGTTTAACAGGAGAAAACGCGATGAGCGCCACCAGGCATAGGGAGACGTGGAAGGCCATGATCGCCTACGTCCTGAAAGGACAGGGCACATAGAAGTAGAAGATACATGCCAACTGTTTATAAGAATTTATTATATGGGTATAAAGTGGGGGATCAATTCTATATTGTAATCAATATTTTAAACTGATCCCTCATTTTGTGGCCATGCTAGTTTCTATACATTTATATTCTAGGTTTATGATCTTGAGGTAGTGGATGATAGAACGGGAGTTGCGTGGTATTACAGGAGAAAGCGTGCTAAGAGCCACCAGGGATAGGGAGACGTGGAGGGCCATGATCGCCTACGTCCTGAAAGGACAGGGCGCATAGAAGAAGAATATATATGCCAACTGTTTATAAGAAATTATAATGTGGATATAAAGTGGGGGTTTAAATCTTTATTATAATCATTATATAAACTGATCCCTCATTTTGTGGCCATTGTAGTTTGTATACATTTATATTCTAGATTTATGGGCTTCAGCTTGTGGATGATAGAACGGGAGTTGCGTGGTATTACAGGAGAAAGCGTGCTAAGAGCCACCAGGGATAGGGAGACGTGGAGGGCCATGATCGCTATCATCGATAGAAGGATAGGGCACATAAAAGAAGAAAAAGAAGTGCACCTACCCACCCAGCCAGCCACTTTCCTACCTACCTCCTCAGTGTGCTGTGTCCCTTCACAACGTAGGCGATCATCGCCCTCCACATCTCTCTATCCCTTGTAGTTCTGTTATCCCACGCAATACCCGCTCCGCCATCCGTCTGCTCAAGTACATCAAGTAATTCATACGTTGCTTTCACTTTTCTCTCTTCCCCTCTATCCATCCTGTGAGCATCAGGTTCTCCAAGCCCTCCTTCCTCATTACACGTCCCAGGAACATTTCAGTTGTCTTTTCCCGATATTAAATATCAGTTTCTTTCTTTTGTCCATAAAAACCTCTTCTATATTCCATCCATGGTATTCTCAGCATCCTACTGTAGAACCCCATTTCGGTTACTTCATTTCTTTCCTTCATCTATGATGAGATTGTCCAGCATTTGCTGCGATATTAAAAGACAGACACCACATTACAATCCAATACTCTCTTATTTGTTTCTAGCGAATGTTTTCTGTCCTTTAATGCTCTACTCGCGTTGTGGTGCAGTGGATATCGACTCAGAACGACAAATCGGAGAGCCGAGTTCGAATTCCAGCTAAATTCCTCGCTTTCACTTACGCACAAATACCCTAGAGAAAGGCCAGGATTTTTTTTTTTCGCCTTAATTCATGTTACACATATACAAATCAACCATACGACCGTGCATAGAATATTGTTGTCATATCTGGTCAGCCGCCCCTACTGTTCGTCTCAGTGTTCCCGACAGAATCTAAAGAAGAATCTGTAATGTGATAGGTCCTGACCTGGCAGCTCGACTCCAGCCACGTTCTCACCGGCAGGATGTGGCTTCCCTCTGTCTCTTCTACAAATATTTTCATGGCTTCTGCTCCGACGAACTTAGGTCACTGCTGCTCCCTCTGCAAGAATTTACCCGTACAACCAGACTGACAACAAGGTCCCACCCATTTACAGTTAGATCAACTAAATGCAGCCACACTTCTATTTCATTAGCTTTTTTCTCGTGCTTCCCACCTGTGGAACTCCCTTCCGTATACTTGCTTTCCTAACGGCTACAACCTTCCGGAATTTAAATGAAATGTCAATTTCCATCTCTTATCCACTTGACTCCAGCCCTTTCTACATCACCCCGTGTATCTTGTTCCTTTCCTTTCTCTCTACCTTCGTAATTGTCTTCACTCCTGTGTTCACATCCTTCTCTTGCCCGTTCTCTTTCACCCCCTGTAGTTGGTTCGTCTTTGTCTTCACTCTTCTCCTGCCTCATACTTCAACTCTCTTATGTAGCTCCAGTCCTTTCTACATCACCCCGTGTATCTTGTTCTTTTCCTTTCTCTCTACCTTCGCAAATGTCTTTACTCCTGTGTTCACATCCTTCTCTTGCCCTTTCTCTGACACCCCCTGTAACTGGTTCGTCTTTCTGTTCACTCTCCTTCTGTCTAAACTTTTACTCTCTTATGTAGCTCCAGTCCTTTCTACATCACCCCGTGTATCTTGTTCTTTTCCTTTCTCTCTACCTTCGCAAATGTCTTTACTCCTGTGTTCACATCCTTCTCTTGCCCTTTCTCTGACACCCCCTGTAACTGGTTCGTCTTTCTGTTCACTCTCCTTCTGTCTAAACTTTTACTCTCTTATGTAGCCCCCTGCACATCAGTGGCAGTACCGCTTTGCTTGGGGTGAGACGATGAAAAATATATCTTCTATTCAGATTGCAGCTGTCAATGACGATTCTTAAACAATTCGCCATTTATAACTGCATTTTGTTATTGTAAGGAATTTGCATTTTTTGTTGAAAGGGTTAGTTGTTATCCTTGTTTAAATAATAACATTCACTTCATTGTTATTTTCTTTAAACGTCCAGCCATGGACGTATCGGACTACTGGGCACATCGGGCACGGGGCCGGGCCGATCCGTGCAATCATAATGAAAATCCGGGCAAGGAAAAATGTCTTCGTCAGAAATCAAACTAAACAATTCACAAAGAAAGAAAGAAAGAAAAAAAAACGAAGAACAAATCCGAATGAACGCAGTAAAAATCTGTTTGTTTATTTATTAATTTTAGGAGAAAAGACTGGTTATACTCAGAAAGTCCGAACCCGATTTCCTGCTTTCGTTCACGTTCTGTGCCTAATTTTCATTGGAATAGCCGAAAAAAATCCGCAAAAATGATAGTTTCTGAAAACGGATGTCACTGATGACGTCATCACATTGTCAACTAATAAATCCGGGCAATTTTTTCTATGCCCGGTATTTTTTTAGCATCAGCTACGGTCCTCGTCCAGACTTCTGGTCGAGACAATTTTTTTTTTAATCATCTCACCCCAAGCAAGGCATTCCACTGCCACTATTGCGCATGGGGCTACATAGGGGAAGGTAAAGAGAAGGAGTGGTTAGACATAGGGAATGTCAGGAGGAAGGTGACAGATGAGTAAGGATACAGAGGATCTTAAAAAATAATGTATGTCTTTTTTTTTAATCATCTCACCCCGAGCAAGGCATTCCACTGCCACTATTGCGCATGGGGCTACATAGGGGAAGGTCAAGAGAAGGAGTGGTTAGACATAGGGAATGTCAGGAGGAAGGTGACAGATGAGTAAGGATACAGAGGATCTTAAAAAATAATGTATGTCTTTTTTTTTAATCATCTCACCCCGAGCAAGGCATTCCACTGCCACTATTGCGCATGGGGCTACATAGGGGAAGGTCAAGAGAAGAAGTGGTTAGACATAGGGAATGTCAGGAGGAAGGTGACAGATGAGTAAGGATACAGAGGATCTTAAAAAATAATGTATGTCTTTTTTTTTAATCATCTCACCCCGAGCAAGGCATTCCACTGCCACTATTGCGCATGGGGCTACATAGGGGAAGGTCAAGAGAAGAAGTGGTTAGACATAGGGAATGTCAGGAGGAAGGTGACAGATGAGTAAGGAGACAGAGGATCTTAAAAAATAATGTATGTCTTTTTTTTTAATCATCTCACCCCAAGCAAGGCATTCCACTGCCACTATTGCGCATGGGGCTACATAGGGGAAGGTAAAGAGAAGAAGTGGTTAGACATAGGGAACGTCAGGAGGAAGGTGACAGATGAGTAAGGATAGCGAGGATGAGGGTTGGGCAGATGGGAAGAGTGTTTGATAGAATGGGAGCAGGTTAGTGTGTTAGGAGGTGTCTATTGACCTTACATTTAAACTCCTGGAGATTGTAGCCGTCGGGGAAGCAATCGTGTACATTTGATATAATGGCCCCACTTCGAGACTTTGCATAACTGAGTGGCCCGCTCTCTCAAAACGGTTGCCGACCCTTGCTCTAGGGTATTTCCCGAATATGTCAAGGTTGACGAGCGTCTCTATCACTTTGCGTAGTACCTACCTTCCTATTCATTTAAAAGAAAGCGTACATGACAAATGAATATTCTTTGCTCATTCCAACAGGGGTGTGCGATTACCGTGGAGTAGCTTCGTGGCTCCCGAGGAGAACAGGTTGCCTATTCTGCTGTGTGAAACGCGACTGACAGACATTGTTTCGAAACCATTCATGCAACATAAATCGATCTTTGATCGATTGTTGCTAATGTTAGGCGGGGGCGGATGGCTTTCTATTTAAAAGATCCCAGAATGGGTGCTACATGCTTGGTAGCTCCAAATTCTAATTTGTTTTTTGTTTTTTTTTTCGGATTTGATACTTCTTTCACTACAAATGACGAAAATTTCCGTAGCAGAAAATGGATAGAAAAACATTAATATTTTTACATCTATCTATCTATCTATCTATCTATCTATCTATCTATCTATCTATCTATCTATCTATCACAGGCCGTTCAGTATCTATCTATCTATCTATCTATCTATCTATCTATCTATCTATCTATCTATCTATCTATCTATTTATCTATCTATCTATCTATCTATCTAACATGTCGCCAGAATCGAAACGCTTGTACCATTTAGAGATCGCCGCATATGCAATTGTTCCTTCACCTTCGGCAGCACGAATCTCTTCTGCAGCTTTTCTGGTTGAAAGACCTCGCTTCCAGCAGTAACGAATCAAACTCGTAGCTCAATTTTATCAATTGCCATCTGGAATACAAAGATGAAGTTCAGTATAACAACATAAACGCAAAATAGCATAAAAATTCAATTTTTCGCAAGCGTTTACGAACATTTGGGACAACCTAATATATATATATATATATATAGTGTATCGAAGCAGCAAATAATTTTCTAAACATATACTGTTAAATATAAGAGACAATGAATGTCTATTATATCTAATCATGAGCCATTCTAAACGTCGTATATTGGCTTTAATTTCAGTTGAAAATAAAGACAAAACTTCTCCAGCATTTGGATAATTTTTTATTAATTTGTTTTTAAGCTTTCGGCTCACATGAGCCATCTTCAGAGAGGTTATTAAGACGGTAATACAGTAACATCCACCATCACCGACGATTTTATTTTGTGTTGACATAAAACTCCGCTAGGCAACGGCAATAGTTTCCAAAAATTACAAACGCAGTTCTCAAATTTTCAATGCGGTTCTATGGCGTCACACCTCGTGATAACGCGAAATGACAACAAAACCATGTATTCAAATGCAATGTAATGTGTTATGACCGGATTTAAAGGTGATTTTCTTAAGTGTATGTTGTTTGGATTTAATGAACATGGCCTCCAATATCTAAAGGTACTTTTTACTGTGTCTGTGAGTAAGGATTATTGTATTATTGACTAAAATTTGTCTGATATTACCTACATTTTTATGTTTTTCTGACAAATGTTTAATTGTTCTGTGATTAGAAAAGTGACAGCTAAGTCTACGGGAGACTTTCATTCATTGTCTCTTATATTTAACAATATATATATATATATATATATATATATATATATATATATGTGTGTGTGTGTGTGTGTGTGTGTGTGTGTGTGTGTGTGTGTGTGTGTGTGTGTTAAAAAATTGTGATTGAACATTAGGTTTATATGTCCCAGCAATTCAGTTGATGTTGTCATTAAGGATAGTTGATATAGACGTTGGTTCGTTCCAGTGACTTGACCCAAAGAGTTATGAGTTCAATACCAGGCTGCAGCAATAGTGAACAAGTAAAAAGAGTCAAGTTAGAGGGAGACAACTCATGACTACTAAAAGAGGCTTCGCACAAGAAATGAGAAGGATGTACAAAGGAATCGTAATAAAGGGTTCCGTTCGAAATTTTTATCGCCTAAAGAAGGCCGAAGTGTAAAACTGTCGAAAGTTCGTACAAATGACTACCAAGATGAGTACAATAGTCCGAATAATCTAAATAGTGTATATATATATATATATATATATATATATATATATATATATATATATATGAATGCTTAGCTTCGTACTTCAGGGCGTGTCTTGGCAATTGTGTGTGAATGTGTGCCCGTGCACGGGTATGTAAGCTTTTGTGCGTATTTGATCATGTGTGTGTTTCGAATGAAAGAGATAGCCGACATTGTTTTATTAATAAGTGCTTTGTCCGCATATCGTCAATCAGGCCAAACTTGGTGCCGCGAATCTGCATAGAGGCCGACTTTTTCCCTTCGAAACCCCCACCAATGATAACACAACATGTTTGATAATTGACGATTTGTACGCCTCCAATACAACTTGCAGACAATCTCGCGTTCCGAGCAGGCTCATATCAGTCACAGGGGTATATAAAGGGTGTTTGAAAAGTAAATAGTACAGACGAGGTTGAGATAATAAATTAGTAAAGACCAGGTTTTATTAACTGTAACACCATTTTATTTTTGACTCCAAAATGTTGTAATGTGATAGATTCTGACTTGGCAGCACAGATACAGTCACTTTCTCACCGGCACAATTTTTATAATCGTGTCGCCCCAAGCAAGGCATTTTACTGCTACTGTTTTGCAAGGGGTTACATAGGAGAAAAGTTGAGAAAGCCTGACAGGTTATAGGGGGTGTCAGGAAGTGGGTAAGAGAAGGATGAGAATACTGATGAGAGAGGAGTGGACGGAGAAAGGTGCACGAGAGAAAGTTATGAGAAAGAGTGGCAGGTTATAGGGGGTGTCAGGAAGTGGGTAAGAGAAGGATGAGAGTACTGATGAGAGTAGAGTGGACAGAGAAAGGAGAATGAGAGAAAGTTATGAGAAAGAGTGACAGGTTATAGGGGGTGTCAGGAAGTGGGTAAGAGAAGGATGAGAATACTGATGAGAGTGGAGTGGATTGAGAAAGAAGTACGAGAGAGAGGATCCAAGTTAGTGAGATAGGAGATGACGATTGATTTTACATTGAAATTCTTGGAGATTGTAGCTGTAGGGGAAGCAAGTATACGAAAGGGAATTTCACAGGAGGTAAGTGCGAGAAAAGAAGGTATTGGAGTAGAATTTGTGTTTATATTTTATTGGAGTATTCACAGTAAAAGAGTGGGACCTAGTTGCTAGTCTAGTAGCTCGAGTAAATTCATAAATAGTGAACACCAGTGAGCTAAGTTCAGCGGAGAAGAAGCTGTGAAAGTATTTGTGGAAGAGATACAGGGAAGCCAGGTCATGCCGGTGAGAGAGTGACTACAGCCGAGCTGTCAAGTCAGGATCTATTACATTACAGATTCTCGCTTGGATTTTGTCAAGGACATCGAGGAGAAAAACAGGGGCACCCGACCAGATGTGGCAGCAGTATTCAATACACGGTCGGAGGGTAGATATATATATGTGCAAGATGAATTCAGACGAGAAAAACTTCCTGGTCCTGCAAAGTGATTCGACTTTCTTATCAGCAGATTTTCGAAGATATTTTTATTAATAAATTGTTTTGCCATATGGATATATATATTAATAAATATAAATATCATCCGATGTTGGTGCACGACTCGGAATCTAATGCACTACGGAATCATCAGGTGCATATTAAAAATATTGTGGAACAGAAACAAAGAAAAGTGCACTGAAATGACATGCAATATCAATCCTCATATATGGTAGTGAATGCTGGACAATCTCCTCACAGATGAAGAAGAGACTTGAAGCAACAGAAACAAAGAAAAGAGTAATGAACTGTTATGTAATATCAGTCCTCCTATATGGCAGTGAATACTGGACAATCTCCTCACAGATGAAGAAGAGACTTGAAACAACAGAAACAAAGAAAAGAGTACTGAACTGTTATGTAATATCAGTCCTCCTATATATCAGTGAATGCTGGACAATCTACTCACAGATGAGGAAGAGACTTGAAGCAACAGAAACAAAGAAAAGAGGACTGAACTGTTATGTAATATCAGTCCTCCTATATGGCAGTGAATACTGGACAATCTCCTCACAGATGAAGAAGAGACTTGAAGCAACAGAAACAAAGAAAAGAGTACTGAACTGTTATGTAATATCAGTCCTCCTATATATCAGTGAATGCTGGACAATCTACTCACAGATGAGGAAGAGACTTGAAGCAACAGAAACAAAGAAAAGAGGACTGAACTGTTATGTAATATCAGTCCTCCTATATGGCAGTGAATACTGGACAATCTCCTCACAGATGAAGAAGAGACTTGAAGCAACAGAAACAAAGAAAAGAGTAATGAACTGTTATGTAATATCAGTCCTCCTATATATCAGTGAATGCTGGACAATCTCCTCACAGATGAGGAAGAGACTTGAAGCAACAGAAACAAAGAAAAGAGTACTGAACTGTTATGTAATATCAGTCCTCCTATATGGCAGTGAATACTGGACAATCTCCTCACAGATGAAGAAGAGACTTGAAGCAACTGAAACAAAGAAAATAGTACTGAACTGTTATGTAATATCAGTCCTCCTATATGGCAGTGAATACTGGACAATCTTCTCACAGATGAAGAAGAGACTTGAAGCAACAGAAACAAAGAAAAGAGTCCTGAACTGTTATGTAATATCAGTCCTCTTATATGGCAGTGAATGCTGGACAATCTCCTCACAGTTGAAGAAGAGACTTGAAGCAACTGAAACAAAGAAAATAGTACTGAACTGTTATGTAATATCAGTCCTCCTATATGGCAGTGAATACTGGACAATCTCCTCACAGATGAAGAAGAGACTTGAAGCAACAGAAACAAAGAAAATAGTACTGAACTGTTATGTAATATCGGCCGTCTTATATGCCTGTAAAACTGGGCATTCTCCTCACAGTTGAAGAAATCTGTTTCTACAGAAGGATGATGAGAATTTCATGAACCGAATATGTGAGCAACGATGAAAACTTAAAAAATATGGAAACAGAAAAGACACTAACACCTTTTGAATAGGCAGTTGAAATTTATAGGATACATAATGAGGATATACTCACGGGACAGATGGAAGTCAAGACGGACAGAAGAAAACAATGAATTACCAACCTAGTGAGTTCAAGTAAATATATGGCGTAAAAACTTTTATGAATGACGACATTACAAAAATGCAGAATTTATTAAGAATTACAAAGGACAAGAGATTGTGGAGGGCAATGATCCTCAATGTCTTGAAAGGACAGGGCACATAGAAGAAGAAACCCATGCTGATTGTTAACCGTTACCTTTCGCAAGGGTATTTGTGCGAAAGTGAATGCAAGGAATTCAGTTGTAATTCGAACTCTGTGTCGTTCCGAGTCGATATCCACTCCACCACAATTCCTTAACCCGCGTAATTAGAAATGATTAGCGTGGATACAATGTGTCGTTTAAACGAAAGAATACTCCGACATTAAACAAACCCTTCCTCAGAGTACAGAGATCGGGCCAATTACCTCATCTTGTGGAACAATACAGTTACAGAAACCTCACCAGTAGCCCCATGGGCCACCAGGCACCGGGAAGACAGAATTTTTTTTTTAGAAGTTACTCAAAGCAACTGATATATTATACGTCGAGAAACTGGTGCCTCAGACACTGTTCAGTTTTGGCATCGTTGTTAGGGCTCGCTCTTTCTCTCCCTCTTTCTCTTTCTTTTTCTTTCTCTCTCTCTCACTCTCTCTCTCTTTCTGTCGCTCTCTCTCTCTCTCTCTTTTCTCTCCCTTTTCTCTTTTTCTCTCTCTTTGTCTCTCTCATTCTCTCTTTCTTTCTGTCTCTCTCTTTCTCTTTCTCACTCTCCTTTTTCTCTCTTTCTCACTATCTCTCTCTCTCTTTCTCTTTCTTTCTCTCTTTCTCTCTGTCTCTCTTTCTCTTTCTTTCTCTCTTTCTCTCGCTCTTTCTCTCTCTCACTCTCTCTTTCTCTCTCTCTTTCTCACTTTCTTTTTCTCTCTCGTTTTCTTTCTCACGTTCTCTCTCTCTCTTTCTCTCTTTTTTTCTCTCTATCTCTCTCTCTTTTTCTCTATCTCTCTCTCTCTTTCTTTCTCTTTCTTTCTCTTTTTCTCTTTCTCTTTCTTTCTCTCTTTCTCTCTTTCTTTCTCTCCCTCTTTCTCCCTCTCTTTCTCTCTCTCTTTCTCTCTCTCTCTTTTCTTTCTTTCTTTCTTTCTTTCTTTTTCTCTCTCTCTCTTCCATAAAAACAATTTGACAATAGACAAATATATAATTCTCAAGACTAATTGGATCTTTATTTACTCTGAAAACTGGATTTAAAATCTGGACATCTCATGAATAATGATCTCGTGGATTAACTGAAACTAAAAATAATAGTTTTTTGAAGCTAAGGTCTCTCTACGATTTCAAGGCTTAGTAACATCTGTTAAATTAATACAGAAAGTATTACAAGTTTGAAACAGCAACGGTGGGTTGCTAAATTATTATCAAAAAGTATTAAGACACAGGAAACTTTCACCAGAAACAAAGAAGAGGCTACTGGATTGTTATGTGATGCCAGTTCTTCAATATGGCAGTGAATGTCGGGACAATATCATCAAAAATGAAGGAAAAACTTGAAGCGACTAAAATGTGGTTCTACAGAAGCATACTGGATATAAAGTGGGGGATCAGTTCCATATTACAATCAATATATAAACTGACCCCTCACTTTGTGGTCACAGCAGTTTCTATACATTTATATTCCTGAGATTCAAAAAGCACAAGGATGCATTCCAGGAGCTGAGAAGAGTATTAAGAAACAGGACAATTTCGCTAAAAACAAAAATGGGAGTACTGGATTGCTATGTGATGTCAGTTCTTCAATATGGCAGTGAATGCTGGACAATATCAACAAAAATGAAGGAAAAACTCGAAGCAACCGGAATGTGGTTCTACAGACGCATACTGAATATAAAGTGGGGGATCAGTTCCACGTTACAATCAATATATAAACTGACCCCTCACTAGTAGTATTATAATTTGTGCTCTATTGTAATTCGCGATGTGAGCTTATGTAAAAAAAAACTATTTTAATACTATCATATACTTATAAAATCCGACGAATAGAAAAATTAACTATTTTTATACTATCATGTGCTTGTAAAATCCGGGGAATAGATAAATTAGCTGACAATTTGAGGGAAAGAGAAATTTTTCTTTCTTTTTCATATACGATACGCATTATTCTGCGCTTGGGAGAAATTTGACAAAATGGTCGCAGTCATAATAAAATGTCAGGATTTGTTTGATGGGGTCACGCGAGGTTAAAGTCCCCCCCAATAGATGTTCCCTGAGAACAGAAAGTTTGTGGGAAATTGAATATTCTAAATATGATGCAATCGAAAGGAAGTGAGCTGTTTATACTTCATTCGTCGAGCCTCCCGCATGGGTGGAAAACAATCTCATTGGTCAAAGGTTTCGAGTCGGCTAGATCCCCTGAGAGGATTGGAGAAGGTTATAAAAATAGAAACTCGGCGAGAAAAATCTGTTGAGAGCTTTCAGGCGACAAGGATAAACCAACCCCCACACACCGCCGCCACGTCGCCGCCATTAGTCGCCTCTGATTCGGCAAATTCCGTTAAGTTCTGATAAGGATCCGAAAGAACTTTGTTGTTTAAAAGTTGCATAGAGAATTGACAGCTCTGATTATAGAAAACATGTGAAAAGATTTTTAAAATTCATTATTTTATTTAATTTTATTTTGGTGTCGTGTTTATTTTTAACCACAAGTGTACACAAGTGTTCGGTCTGGTGGATAGACGACTACTGAAATTGCAGAACGCGGGTTTCTGAGATCAATTCACAAAATGGGCAGTGGCCCGTTGTTGCAATAGACGTCCTGAAAACCAGCTTTTGTAACGAGATCATCACGACCAGCAACAGCGACCGAAAGCGTCGACACAGCGGGTACCGTTTCGACATCATCGCAGCGGAATCCGTTCCCGAACCTGCGATCGACTGAACCAAGCGGCCAGCCGGGTGGCAGTGTCACAACTGGTGCTCTCACGACCATCGACAAGTACAAGCGTCACAACGAACAAGCCAGCCCCGGGCATAAGGCGTCACAAGCCAAATCTTCAACGCTCATCAAAGATGAAGGAAAAACTCAAAGCAACTGAATGTGTGTCTACAGATGGATGCTGCGAATATCATGGATCGAGCATGTGAGCAATGATGAGGTCTTGGAAATGATGGAAACAAAAGGGAAATTAATACTGAGCATCAGGAAGAGACAGCTGAAGTTTCTGGGACACGCAATGAGGAAGGAGGGCTTAGAGAATCTGATACTAACAGGCCAGATAGATGGAAAAAGAGACAGAGGAAAGCAAAAGATAACATATTTGAAGGACATAATCAGGTGGATGACGGTACGAGGATTGCACGGTGTAACAGGAGAAGGCGTGCTCAGAGCCACCAGGGATAGGGAAGCGTGGAAGGCCATGATCGCCTACGTCCTGAAAAGATAGGGCACATAGAAGAAGAAGAAGAATTTTGTGAGACGACGCGTAAACATCTTCTCACTATATATCTATTGCCCACAAAGGACATCCCCATTGTACAAACATCTGGGCTTGTGGATATTTCTGGCTGCAGCTACTACCATGATTGTCTAGAAAAAGTTTGGCCTCCAATGTTCGACATTTGGCGTGGCCTGTGAGTAAATTTCTCGACCGCTATCCGCCCAACACCCAGTTGTGCCAACGAATGGAAACACATTGTTTTGATTTCGACTAGCTGAGAAAAGACAGCTTTTAATGTTATCCGTTTCTGCACAAGATCAATTTACCTGTCAGTCGATTTCGTTCCTTTGATATCTACACGTTACTACATATGGGTTTCTATCTATCTATCTATCTATCTATCTATCTATCTATCTATCTATCTATCTATCTATCTATCTATCTATCTCAGTCTGTTCATTTTCTATCTATCTATCTATCTATCTATCTATCTATCTATCTATCTATCTATCTATCTATCTATCTATCTATCTCTGTTCATATCTATCTATCTATCTAAGTCTGTTCATATCTATCTATCTATCTATCTATCTATCTATCTATCTATCTATCTATCTATCTATATATATATATATCTCAGTCTGTTCATATCTATCTATCTATCTATCTATCTATCTATCTATCTCAGTCTGTTTATATCTATCTATCTATCTATCTATCTATCTATCTATCTCTGTTCATATCTATCTATCTATCTATCTAAGTATGTTCATATCTATCTATCTATCTATCTATCTATCTATCTATCTAAGTCTGTTCATATCTATCTATCTATCTATCTATCTATCTATCTATCTATCTATCTATATATATATATATATATATATATCTCAGTCTGTTCATATCTATCTATCTATCTATCTATCTCTCTATCTCAGTCTGTTTATATCTATCTATCTATCTATCTATCTATCTATCTATCTATCTATCTATCTATCTCAGTCTGTTTATATCTATCTCTCTATCTATCTATCTCTCTATCTATCTATCTATCTATCTATCTATCTATCTATCTATCTGTTGTGGAGTAGTTTTCGCACTAAAAGTTATAATCGTGCTATGTCGATCACTAATCGACTGAACGCACCCAAAATGTTAGGAACTTGGTAATCTTTCACTGTAGCTGACTCCTTAGTATTCGGCTAACTGTTGACTAATATCATCTGCCTAGTAGTTCTACTGAACTCTAATAGAAGTCTAAAGAACTTCTATGAACTTCCCAAGAACTTTCTTTTAACTCTTATTAATATAGGAGGGAGAGTTCATTATCTGAGGAATAACACTATCTATCTATCTATCTATCTATCTATCTATCTATCTATCTATCTATCTATCTATCTTAGTCTGTCCATATCTATCTATCTATCTATCTATCTATCTATCTATCTATCTATCTATCTCAGTCTGTTCATTATCTATCTATCTATCTATCTATCTATCTATCTATCTATCTATCTATCTAACGTTTGTATCTGTTGTTCGTGTCTATCTTTCTTTTTCTTACTGTTTCATTCTACAAAAGTCTCAAGAGCCCCGTGCTCAAGCCCATAAATCAAGACAATAACTGTATAGAAACTAGCATGGCCACAAAGTGAGGAATCAGTTTATATATTGATTATACTATAGAATTGATCCCCGACTTTATATTTTACCAGAAAATTAATAAATTTTCTGTCTAGGGAAGATTCTTCTTCTGTGTGCCGTGTCCCTTCAGAACATTGGTGATCATGGTCCACCACATCTGCCTAGTAGCTCCTAACATCCTTTCTCTTGTTACCCCTCCTAAGAGATAATAGCTAAATCTATGTATGTCAGTGTTTTCATTATCTATCTATCTATCTATCTATCTATCTATCTATCTATCTATCTGTCTATCTATCTATCTATCTATCTATCTCAGTCTGTTTATCTATCTATCTATCTATCTATCTATCTATCTATCTTATTCTTTATTCTTTATCTATCTATCTATCTATCTATCTATCTATCTATCTATCTATCTCTTATTGTCTCGTCTTAATAATAAGACTCCAAAGAAGAAGGAAGTATTCGAGTTTGTTGTGTTCCTGACCGCTGACAATCTCTTTCCTTTTGGTTTTCAATGCATACCTTCTAGAAATCATTAGCAGCGTATTTACAGAATAGAAATATTGATCTTTGATTATCAGTTGACTGAATGTATCCGGTGGAGTAGTGGTACAGTAAGTGGTTCTCAATCTTTATTATACGCACAGGATTTAAATGCAATCATCAAATAAAAATAAAATATTATCATCATTTATCTACATTGTTATTTTTTAGTTATGTTAAACAATGTCAAAGTGAAGCGTTTCTAGTCTACCTAGGGAAATGTTAAATTTTAAAATCAGTACCTACTCAACATTATTCAGTTATCGTTTCTTCAGCCATGATTTGAACGCTCTGGGCTACTGGCGTTTTTAGTGGATATCGACTCGGAACGAGAAATCGGGGAGTCTACTACGAATTTCTAGCATTCATTTACACGCAAATACCTTTGGGAATGGTATTAATCCGTCTCTTCCTTCCAGTTATGGGTTAAATAACAGAACAGATTGGGTTCCATAGCCTTGGATAGCAACCAGTCTACTGCAGAAAATAATGGCAACCTACTGCGGGATAAACTTCTGCTCAATCAGTCATGTCTCTTTCGAGACATGATCACCCAAAGCGTGTATCACGTACGGCACTTAACTGACTGACTGAATATAATAGTTTGAAACATGATTAAGGCTTCTACTGGGCATAAAGTGGGGGATCGGTTTTCTATTGTTATGAAGTAATAAACTGAACCCCCACTAATTACTATTTAATAATTTAATACAACTCTCCTCACTCTATGAGTCAAATAAGAGGACAGATTTGGTTCTATAGCCTTGGCTGGCTACCAGTCTACCGCAGAAAATAATGGCAACCTACTGCGGGATAATCTTCTGCCGAGTCAGTCATGTCTATTTCGAGACATGATCGCCTAAAGCGTGTATCACGTATGGCACTTAACTAACTGACTGACTGGATTGGCATCTAGGCCCACCATTTTACAGCTGAACTAATTAAATGTAACCGCCTCTCTAATCTTTTATTTTCTCGTACTTCCCTTTTGTGGAACTCTCTACCGATTGCTTGCTTCCTTGACAGCAACAATCTCTAAAAATTTAAATGCAAAATCAATTTCCGTCTTCTATCTTCTTGATTCCTGTTCATCTTGTATCTTTTCCTCAGTACCCCTGTATCCAGTCTTTCTGTTACTATAAACCCCTGAGCACTAGTTAGAGACATGACTAAGGCTTCAACTGGACATAAAGTGGGGGATCGTTTTACTATTGTTATAAAGTAATAAACTGATCCCCCACTAATTACTACCTTATAACATAATACATCACTTCCTCCTCTAGCTATGAGTCAAATAACGGGACAGATTGGGTTTTATAGCCTTGGTAGGCAACCAGTCTACCGCAGAAAGCAATGGCAATCTACTGCGGGATAATCTTCTGCCCAGTCAGTCATGTCTCTTTCGAGACATGATCGCTCAAACCGTGTATCACGTATGGCACTTAACTGACTGACTGATGCTAAAATCTACCTGCCTACGGCGTACGCCGATAGCTTAGAGGTAGAATCTCTTGATGTGTCAATCTAGAAGAGAAGCATTCGGATGTTTAACCGTACTGTTTGCGGATATATATAACAATATATAACGGCTGGCGACTCGTGTTCGAGGATACCCGTCTACCAAGGCGGCTAGAAAATCCTCATAGCAGACGCCAGCTCAGGCACACTTTTTTTTCAACACCCACGGAGCTCACCGGTGGATTATACTGTAAATACGCTGAGCGGACCTTAGTTACAGTTTCTGGGAGAGAGCGCGTTATCTTGCGTGAACAACAGTCTAAACAAGGAAGGGACGGTTAAACACTCGGTTACGATGACTTGTGAATTCGAACTAGCTCAACCATCTATGTCACCTCAAAGGTTAGCCGGCAACCTTACTTCACTCACAAGGCTTGGGTCTACACGTCGTGTAGTTTTGAAACACATTCCAAATCGCCTCCTCCAAACTGATAACATTAAGAAGTCACCTTTTTGAAAAAGCAAACATGGCGAATGTGGTTTGCTGTGTTTAACGGTGTATCAACAGCAATTAATTTTTACAGTATATTTGTATGAATCTATCTAAACTTATTTGTAAATGGAACTTTGTGTGTGTGTGTGTGTGTGTGCGTGTGTCCATTACCTATAGACTCCGAAACGGCTGAACCGATTTTCTTGAAAATTTACACAGTTGTACTATAAGCGCCTGTGAGTGTTCTTAGCTAGGTTTTATGTTGATGTACCCCCGATAAATATCGAGAACTGATAATTGAAAAAATCGGATTATAGAAGGAGTGGACCGATTTTAATCAAATTTCATACATTCATAGACAAAGACATAAGAAACGATATTCAGAAGTTTCAAGGTTGCAGTTCTTACAATAGTGCAGAAAATCGAATATATATATATATATATATATATATATATATATATATAAGGCAAGATGTTTGTGTATGTGTCAATATATAAGTCGATATATAATATATTTGTTATAAGTCTACATAATATATTTGTGTATGTATATATAAGGCATATATATATATATATATATATATATATATATATATATATATATATATATAAGGCAAGATGTTTGTGTATGTGTCTGGTTATCTGCCTGTGTGTGTGCTTTTTTTTTTTCAACCATTTTATTTTAGTTTTTGTTTCGGGTTTGGCTCAAAGTAGGTATAATTGCAGCTCTTAATCTCAGATACCATTTACTCAGAAGACTTATTTAGCCTTCAAAATTCAGTTTACGACGAAAAAACTTATTTGATATCAATACCAGGAAATGAAAATTTGACTTACATCCATTCATTTTTCTTTCAGTTTACCTTTTCGCTTTAACTAGAAACAACTATTGCTTTTTAGTCTTTCGTGCCAACGTCTAAAGTGTCTGAACTCCAGGACCATGGATTAGTTTTAAAACTTTCATTGAACACGAGCAACGTCGGGATATACTGCTAGCAGAATATATATTCTTTGTGAGAAAGTTTTGTTTCGTCAGGTTTCATTGACACATTCTTGTAAAATGGGTTTTGTTGAGAGTCAGATGTATTGCTGGTATGTATTTTATTTTTGCTGGTCATATGTTTTTTCTATAAAAATATATTACTGGTAATAATTTTTCCCTTCAAAAATTTATTGGTGATAATATTTTTTCCTTAAAAAATTTATTCGTGGTATTTTACTATAAAAGTCATTTTTTATACTTTCATAGAGATTTGAGTTTGTGGGTTAACTATTTACCCAAAGTTGGGACCCTAACAGGTGCTACCACCCCGGATCAATTTAGACCAGATGACAACAGATATTAGGAACTAGTTCGATGCTTCTTGCAAACTCTCAATTAGAAGCTGTGCTGCCGGATGCAATTTATCGTCATACACATCACCCACCGTGGTGAGATTCGAATATATATATATATATATATTTCATTTTTAAACGAGTTATTTCGCTACCTTGGTTTCTACCATATATATTACAAAATACATACATACATACATACATACATACATACATATATATATATATATATATATATATATATATATATATATATATATATGTATGTGGGGGGTGTTTTTACATAAAAGAAAAAATACTATATCGAAGGTTGCCTTAACCCGAATAATGTCCTGAAATTAAAAATAACTTATCGATTTCGAATATAGAAAGATAAAGCTCATCTTGTAATTGTTGTGGATGAAAAAACGATGAAGGAAGATAAACCCTCGAAGCAGAATGCCAGAAAGAAAAAGTATATCTATATTGGAATTACCTTTTATTTCTGATGGTTTGGCAAATAAATAAGAAAGAAAAAAAGAAAGAAAGAAAGAAAGAAAGAAAGAAAGGAACAAACAAACAAACAAACAAACAAACAAATAAACAAATACATGGGATGCAAAAAAAAAAAAAGAAAAGAAAGAAAGAAAAAAGACAGAAAAAGAAAAAAGAAATCGGATAAAACAAAGATGAGAAAGAAAGAAAAAGAAATATATATAAACGGAAATAGATATGAAGAGAAGGATTTATATAAATAGGTATGAAGAAGGTAATATATATATATATATATATATATATATATATATAGGATATCGAGGGGCAGCAAATAATTTTCTAAACATATACTGTTAAATATAAGAGACAATGAATGTCTTTTATGTTTAATCATGAGCCGTTCTAAACATCGTATTTTGGAGTTAATTTCAGATGAAAATAAAGACAAAAATTCTCCAATATTTGGATAATTTTTTATTAATTTGCTTCTGAGCTTTCGGCTCAAATGAGCCATCTTAATGAGGTTCCATTGAAATTTCTTGGTGTTAGGATCATTGCTTAGAAGCAAATTAATAAAAAAAAATATCCAAATATTGGAGAATTTTTGTCTTTATTTTCATCTGAAATTAAAGCCAAAATACGACGTTTAGAACGGCTCATGATTAAACATAAAAGACATTCATTGTCTTTTATATTTAACAGTATATGTTTAGAAAATATATATATATATAAATAATTAGAACACTCTCAGTGTATAATGATAATATATAATACTAATAATAAGATAATATACACGCTAAAAGTCTGATTCCTTCTACCGAGCGCCCACAGCTCAGGGGTAGAAGAGCCGACTGACGTCAATTCATTCGGGTTTCAATCCTGGTTTGAAAAGCAATCGGAATCTAACCGTAATGAAGAGCTGTATAATATATATATATATATATATATATATATAAAAGTTGTATTTTATATATATATAAAAGTTATGTAGATAAAATCTCAAAAGGATCCTATTAATATTAATTTTATTAATATTAAAAATGATCCAGATGGAGGACTCGATGTAAATATTATTATCTATTTACAGAGCCAAATACGTTTATTATATCAAATCAAAATGAAATCCTGAATACTCTCGACGAAATAGCTATACAACGAATGTAGTATTCGAAATTTTACACACACACGCGCGCACACACACACACACACACACACACACACACACACACACATATATATACATATATATATGTGTGTGTGTGTGTGTGTGTGTGTGTGTGTGTGTGTGTGTGTGTGTGTGTGTGCAGGGCATTTCAACCCTTATGCGATCCGGCCTTCTTCAGGTGATTAACATTACGAACTGAACGATTTATTTCGTCCACAAGAGTCGATTGTCAAGTTCCACGTGTCATGTATCTTCTGAGTGTCTCGGTATAAAAATTTCTAACTCAACTTAGATCGTTGGATCAAATTACTGGATTCAAATGGACCATTTGTCCTTAAGGATATAAGTATGAATTTTAGGAACATATAAACGTAATTTTTCAGTACACTTTTTTTTTTTTATTTACCAGAACTCATATAGCAATCCTGTTATTATTATTTTTCGATTATTAGTTTCCGTACTGTATTCATCTGTATTTTTCACCGGCTTAGGGAGGTTTTTGTGACCTAGAGCATCCTCTGAAGAAGGCCGGAGCGTACAACAGCCGGAGCGTACAACAGCCGAAGCGTCAACAATATCAAAACGAAAATGAGGACAACAATTCGGACAAGGTAGTGTAAATGATTGCAAAACATGTATTTATATTATTCGAAAAATTGTCCTCATCTTTGTCCTTAAGAACACATAGCCCAGTGGATATAGATTATGATTAGTTCCTGTGACTTGACTCAAAGGTTTGTGAGTTCAATACCAGGCTACAGCTGTGGTGAACGAATGACTTAGAGGGTTAGAAAAGATATCTCATGACTACCATAAGAGGCACTTCTACGCCATGGATGAGAATGATATACCCCAGTGATTGTAATAAAGGGTTCAGTTCGAAATTCCTAGCACCTGCAGAAGGCCGGAGCATACAAAGGCAAAAACGTCGTACAAATGGCAACAAAGATGAGGACAATAGTCCGAATAATTTAAATACTGTAAATATACCCGAGTGACTGTAAGAAAGGGTTCGGTTCGAAATACTGTAAATACGACCTCATCTCAGAAATATAGACAAATACAATGATCTATTATTAAACGTCACACAAATGGCAACAAAGATGAGGACAGTAGTCCGAATAATGTAAATACTGTAAATACTACCTCATCTCAGAAATATAGACAAATAGAATGATCTATTATTAAACGTCACACAAATGGCAACAAAGATGAGGACAGTAGTCCGAATAATGTAAATACTGTAAATACTACCTCATCTCAGAAATATAGACAAATTCTAAGTGCAATACTTAATTCCAGAATTATACACAAATAGTGGTATTTTTATTTTCGTGTAATTTAGACGACAATTTATTCATCACACCTTGTTTTTAAAATTAACTGTTTCGAAATTGTTAAACGATAAAAAGAAATATATATATATATATATATATATATATATATATATTATTATTATTATTATTATTATTATTTTTATTATTTTATGCTATGTTCCTTTAGGACGTTTAGAATCATGGCAGTCTACTGATTCCGTTTCTGTATTGTCTTAATTGGAGGTGTTTCCATTATGAATTTTACTGTATAGCTTCAAGCTAAAAGGGAACTTTGCGAGAGTGATGCCTTTAAATGAATAAATAACAATTTAAAAAATACCCTACACATTTGCCTGCAGAAATTTTTGCACTTAAATTGAAGTAACTATATATATATATATATATATATATATATATATATACTAGCAGTAGAGCCCGGCGTTGCTCGGGTGTAATGAAAACGTTAAAACTAGTCCATGGTCCTGGAGCTCAAACTTTTTTAACCTTGGCACGAAAGACTAAAAAGCAATAGTTGTTTCCATTTAAAGCGAAACCGTAGACTGAAAGAAAAATGAATGGATGTAGGTCAAATTTTGATTTCCTGGTATCGATATCAAATCAGTTTTTTTCGTCGTAAACTGAATTTTGAAGGCTAAATAAGTCCTCTGAGTAAATGGTATCATGACTGAGACTAAGAACTACAATTATACCTACTTAGAGCCAAACCCGAAGCAAAAACTAAAATAAAAGGGCTGAAAAATACAGACATACAGGCAGATAAACAGACACACACAAAAACATCTTACCTTTTATATATATATATATATATATATATATATATATATATATATATATATATATAATATGTATATATTATCGATTTTCTGCACTATTGTAAAAATCTATAACCTTGAAACTTCTGAATATCGTTTCTTATGTCTTTGTCTATTTGATTAAAATCGGACCACTCCTTCTATAACCCGATTTTTTCGATTATCGATTTTCGATATTTATCAGGTGTACTTCGACACAAAACCTAAACTAAGAACACTCGCTGACGCTTATTATACAATTGCGTAAATTTTCAAGAAAATCGGTTCAGCCGTTTTGGAGTCTATAGGTAACAGACACACATACACACAGACACAAACACGCACATACACACACACACAGAAAAAGTTCCATTTATAAATAATTTTAGATTTTAATATTTTATTTCCATGAAAAATTTGAATATTTAACATTTAACTTTTCATGACATACGCCTCTTTGATTTCTTTTTCTTGCATTTTTTAAAAATATTTTGTAGTTTTAATTTGAAGTTTAAATTTTACATTTAAGTTTTACATTTAGACTTCAATATTTTATCGATATGTAACCTTACAATATTTAAATGTTTAAACTTGTTATTGTAAAAAGGAGTAACTTAAATTTTTAAGTCTTATTTCCCATGAACATCGAGTGAAAATAAAGACAAATCTATTAAACTGACAGTTTGAAATATGCACCTGATGATTGCATAATGCATGAAACTCCGATTTATTCCATAAACGTAGGATATATATATATATACAGTACTGTGCAAAAGTATTAGGACAAGAACTATTTTATCTTTTATGAGGCATATAGACAGAAAAAAAACAATAATATATATATATATATATATATATATATATATATATATATATGCGACAGGAAAGAGTGAAACAGCACCTGCTCTCGTATTCGGTCTTTGATTAAAATCTATGCAGGTGGTCGAGTTTAATATAAAGAATAAAGAATTCTTCAGGTTGTTCAGAAAAAATAAAAAAGAAAATAAAAAATAGTCTAAGATTCAGAAACTATAATCGGAGAATAAGAAAAACGGAAAAGAAGGCCTACACCCTATACCCCCAATATATATATATATATATATATATGGTTTAACAGAAATAGAATAGAGAATAAAAAGATTTCTGGAGGTCTGCGAAGAGAATAAAAAGTCGACTAAAAAAAAACAAAAAAAAAAACAATCTGACAAAAAATAAAAAATAAAAAATTTTAAAAAAAATTTAAAAAATATTAGGGAAAAGACACGATTTATTCGCCTGGAAGAAAATAAGTGCCGATCTTCCAACATGAGCGCTATTTTTATCAACATGTGTCTTTGGCTATTTTCACGTGTCTGCAAGGTTCTAATAAGCAAAGTTCATTTCGACGTTTCTTTCACCGTTATTGATCTCATAAACCAATATTTATAATCGAGAAAATAAATATAGGTTCGTTTGCTTGGCAACTAAATGAACTCCTCACTTAACGACCGGGTTGCGTTTCAACATCATCGCTAAGTTGGCCGTTAAACGAGGGGTATTACCTGACCGCTATTTCAGACAAACAACACGTGAGGAAAACGAAATAAAGTGAGAGCATATATAAACGACGCGTTGTGCCGAGAGCGCCTGCTCTCTCTCTCTCTCTCTCTCTCTATATATATATATATATATATATCCCTCCCCTCTCTCTCTCTCTCTCTCTCTTTCTCTCTCTGGCTTCTTCCTTTTAGAAAGCAGGAAAGACAAAATTGTATGGAGGGAAAACTGCGTTGAAATTATTAACCAGTTATTATTCAGAACTAGCAGTATAGCCCGGCGTTGCTCGGGTGTAATGAAAGATTTAAAACTAATCCATGGTCCTGGAGCTCAGACTCTTTGGACGTTGGCACGAAAGACTAAAAAGCAATAATTGTTTCCAGTTAAAGCGAAACCTTAGACAGAAAGAAAAATGAATGGATGTAAGTCAAATTTTGATTTCCTGGTATCGATATCAAATAAGTTTTTTTCGTCATAAACTGAATTTTGAAGTCTAAATAAGTCCTCTGAGTAAATGGTATCATGGCTGAGACTAAGAACTACAATTATACCTACTTAGAGCCAAACCTGAAGCAAAAACTAAAATAAATGGGCTGAAAAAAAATACAGACATACAGGCAGATAAACAGACACACACACAAACATCTTGCCTTATATATATATATATATATATATATATTATCGATTTTCTGCACTATTGTAAGAACTGCAACCTTAAAACTTCTGAATATAGTTTCTTATGTCTTTGTCTATGAGTGTATCAAATTTGATTAAAATCGGACCACTCCTTCTATCACCCGATTTTTTCGATTATCGATTTTCGATATTTATCGGTGGAACCTCGACACAAAACCTAGCTAAGAACACTCGCAGATGCTTATAGTACAACTGTGCAAATTTCCCAAAAAATCGGTTCAGCCGTTTCGGAATCTATACGTAACGGACACACACACACACACACACACACACACACACACACACACACACACACACACACACACACACACAAAGTTCCATTTATAAATAAGTTTAGATTTAGATTATTGTTAAAATAGTTTCCCAGTCTCTTGATAATATAGCTTTTCTGTATTTTTCTGTAAATACCGGATAGAAAGGGGCGTAAGACAAGGATGAGTCTTTTCACCGGACCTGTTCAGCTTGTACAGCGAGAATATTTTGAGAACCCTAGAAGTTATGCCTGGTTTCGTAATCGGAGGCCACAGTTTAAACAACCTAAGGTAAGCAGATGATACAGTGCTGATAGCAGACACAGAAAAAAACACTACAAGACCCCCTACAGAAGGTAGCAGAAGAAAGTAACAAAAAAGGACTAGAAATAAACTGCAAGAAAACCGAATGCATGGCCATCAGTAAAAAGGGCAGCCCAAAATGCCAAATACAAGTCGGGGATACCAGAATCAAGCAGGTACAAAAATTTAAATACCTGGGACGCGTTATAATAGAAGACGGAAAGTGCGACACAGAGATCCGAAGGCAAATTGGCATGGCGAAAGAAGCATTCCAGAATTTGAGTAAGGTATTAAGAAACAGGACAATTTCGCTAGAAACTAGGAAGAGAGTGCTGGATTGCTACGTGCTGTCCGTCCTTCAGTATGGCACTGAATGCTGGACAATACCATCAAAGATGAAGGAAAAACTTGAAGCAACTGAAATATGGTTCTACAGAAGAATGCTGCGAATATCATGGATCGAGCATGTGAGCAATGATGAGGTTTTGGAAATGATGGAAACGAAAAGGAAATTAATACTGAGCATCAGGAAGAGACAGATAAAGTTCCTGGGAAACGCAATGAGGAAGGAGGGCCTAGAGAACCTGATGCTAACAGGCCAGATAGAGAGAAAGAGAGACAGGGGAAAGCAACGGAAAACATATTTGAAGGACTTAATCAGGTAGATGACAGAACGAGGATTACACGGTGTAACAGGAGAAGGTGTGCTCAGAGCCACCATGGATGGGGAAACGTGGAAAGACATGATCGCCTACGTCTTGAAGGGACAGGGCACACAGAAGAAGAAGTTTCTTAATAATTGTACGGTTTAAACCGTCACTATGGTACCTTTAACTTGAATTTTCCTGAAATACTAGATTGGCGGCGAGGTCTCATCCTTTCACAGTTGAATTTGCTTGATGCAAAATTTAAATCTAACATCAGTCGTTATACTCTTTCAGTGTTCTCACTCCTTAATAATATTTTTATTTTTCTCATATTTATCTATCTCAGTGAACCTTTGCGTTTTAGTAACTCTATTCCCTTGCTTTGGGTAGTTGAGCCACCAATGAGCATAGAACTCTGTACACTACCGCTGTATCTATAGGATGAGCTCGTTAACCATTAAGCTGTGTTTGGTGGTTGCCTATTATGAGAATGAGGGTAATTGTTATCTGATGACGGATGAAATGAAAGAGAGAGAGAGAGAGAAAGAGAGAAAGAGAGAGGACGAGTGTATGTATATTTTAAAATAAAACAATTAATAAGTGCTGGTAATTAGTGCCATTTTTTAATGTCTCCATGAGCGGAAAATGTCTCTGTTGCTATTTTTAATTTCTCTCCTCGTACCAATTAAAATAGATTTCAATTTGAATGACGTCACGCGATGAAAGCGAACCTCACAGAAGTCCTGTAATTACAAGGTATTTTGAAAATGAAACGTTTTCTTCACAATGAACTTCCTCTAATTACCCACCCGTTGACGTATTGCTAATTGTGTACGACGCGCTTATTATGATTCAAATAATACACGTATTTAGAGATTTCTGATGAGAATCCAAATAAGAATCTGCAATATTATTGGTCCTGACCTGTCACCTTGACTTCCGTCACTTTCTCACCGGCCTAACATAACTTCATTTTACCATTTTTATGAATATTTCATAGGAATTGTTCTGATGAGCATTCCTCATTGGTGTCTGCTTTTTACGAATTTCAGTAAACTGGAAGCTATGTCTCATGACTTTACAGTTGAAATGGCTAGATAAAACTGTAAGTTCTATGTTAAGAGTTTCTTCTTTTGCACATCTCGCTTGTGGAACTCTCTTCCGGTTTCTCTTTCTTTAATGATGTTTTCTTCTTCATATTATTATAAGTCCTATGCTAACAGTTTCTTCTCTCGGTTGTGGAACTCTCTTCCGGCTTCTTGCTTTCCACTCAACTTTGATCTTCAAAAATTTAAATGCAATGTCAATCGTTATCCCCTGTCTTCTTGATTCCTCTTCTTTTATTGTTCTCTCTCCTTAATTATGTTTTCTTCTTCTCATATTATTATAAGTCCTATGCTAACAGTTTCTTCTCTCGCTTGTGGAACTCTCTTCCGGCTTCTTGCTTTCCACTCAACTTTGATCTTCAAAAATTTAAATGCAATGTCAATCGTTATTTACTGTCTTCTTGATTCCTCTTCTTTTATTGTTCTCTCTCCTTAATTATGTTTTCTTCTTCTCATATTGTTATAAGTCCTATGCTAACAGTTTCTTCTCTCGCTGGTGGAACTCTCTTCCGGCTTCTTGCTTTCCACTCAACTTTGATCTTCAAAAATTTAAATGCAATGTCAATCGTTATTTACTGTCTTCTTGATTCCTCTTCTTTTATTGTTCTCTCTCCTTAATTATGTTTTCTTCTTCTCATATTGTTATAAGTCCTATGCTAACAGTTTCTTCTCTCGCTTGTGGAACTCTCTTCCGGCTTCTTGCTTTCCACTCAACTTTGATCTTCAAAAATTTAAATGCAATGTCAATCGTTATTTACTGTCTTCTTAATTCCTCTTCTTTTATTGTTCTCTCTTTTTAATTAACTTTTTTCTACTCATAATATTATAAGTTCTATGTTAAAAATGCCGTTAAACAAAACTCAAACCCAAACACGTCAAGAAGCAATCGACAAAGTTCCCATGTGTCCGACTTCCTGTATTTAAGCGTGATCTAGATAGGATGTGCGCTGTGGTCCAGTGGATATCGGCTCGGAACGAGAAACCGGGTGAGCTGAGTTCGAATTCCAGTTGAATCCATTGTATTCACTTACGCGCAAATACCCTTGGGAAAGGTATTAATCCGTCTATTCCTTCCAGTTATGGGTTAAATAGCAGGACAGATTGGGTTCTATAGCCTTGGTCGGCAACCAGTCTACCGCAGAAAGCAATGGCAACCTACTGCGGGATAATCTTCTGCCCTGTCAGTTATGTCTCTTTCGAGACATGTTTGCCCAAGCGTGTATCACGTATGGCACTTAACTAACTAGATCGACATAAAGGTCCCACCCATTTGCCATTGAAAATGTTGAATTTAACTGTCTCTTCTACTCTAACAGTTTCTTTTCTCACACTTCCCGTTTGTAGAACTCACTTCTATTTGCTTGATTCCCTGATAACTACAATCTCCAAATGTTTAAGTGCAATGTCAATTCCCATCTTCTATTTTATTCATATCAATCATTCAGTTATCAGTCCTTCGACATCCCCTGCACATTAGTTTTTTCTCTCTATCACTTTCTCTTCTCTCCCCCCCCCACACACTCTTTCTCTCTCTCTCTCTCTCTTACACACACATTCTCTCTCTATCTCTCTCTCACACAGTAACTCTCTGTGCACAAGTGGCTGTTCTGCCTTGCTTTAGTTGAAATTATTTTTAAAAAATGTCAAATTATCGTCTTATTTCAAATTTATATTAAAGAAAGTCAGTCAGTTAAGTGACTGACTGGACAGAAGATTATACCGCAGTAGATTGCCATTGCTTTCTGCAGTAGACTGGTTGCCAGCCAAGGCTATAGAACCCAATGTGTTCTGCCATTTAACTCATAATTTCCTCCGGCTTAGTGCTTTCCACAAGGACCGTAAGTTCTATGCTAACAGGTTCTTCGAATTCTCTTTATTATTCGACGTCTTGCTTTTCATATATATATATATATATATATATATATATATATTTATATATATAAATTGAGAAATTATAACATAAATGTTATAATATCACTAGGAATGTAGCTATTTTGTTTCTACACTTCTTGTGTTTTATCAAGTGATGAGGTTTATTTCAAGTTAAAGGATTTTAAAAGATTAAAACAAGCAAAGCCCCTTTAATCAGGGAGGCATTGTTGTTTAGACAGTGTGGACCAATCAGAATAAAGTAACTTCTAATTTGGAGAATATCTGAGCAGACTCAAAAATAATTATTGGGCGGGGGGCATTAGAAGTATTAATATTTGATTAAATTGAGATCAGCATTATTAATTGGCTATTAGATTCGCTATTAATATTGGGAATTTTAAAAATAATTTCTAAGTTTAACAATTTATGAGATTTAGAAAGTTATTCTTAAACGAGGAAGAGAAAGAACGCACACATAAATAAACCTACAAACATCCACACATGGACAAATAAACGAGTATACACACATACACTATCAAACAGACACATATACAGATTAATATACGCACGCATATATCTTCTTCTTCTTCTTCTTTTTCTATGTGCTCTGTCCCTTCAGGACGTAGGTGATCATGGTTCTCCACGTCTCCCTATCCCTTGTGGCTCTTAGTATGTTTGCTCCTGTTACTCCTGGCAACCCCCGTTCCGTCATCCACCTGATCAGGCCCTGCAAATATGTTATCCGCTGCCTTCCTCTGTCTCTCTTTCCTTCTATCTGACCAGTCAGTATCAGGTTCTCCAGGCTCTCTTTCCTCATTCTTCTTCTTCTTCTTCTTCTTCTTCTTCTTCTTCTTCTTCTTCTTCTTCTTCTATGTGCCCTGTCCCTTCAGGACATAGGCAATCATGGTTCTCCACGTCTCCCTATCCCTTGTGGCTCTTAGTATGTTTGCTCCTGTTGCTCCTGGCAACCCCCGTTCCGTCATCCACCTGATCAGGCCCTACAAATATGCTATTCTCTGTCTCTCGTTCCCTCTACCTGGCCAGTCAGTATCAGGTTCACCATGCTCTCCCTCCTTACTGCATATCACAGGAACTTCAGTGTCTCTTACTGATGCTCAGTATCAATTTCCTTTTTGTTGCCATTCTTTCCAACACCCCATCGTTGCTTGCATGCTCAGTCCACGATATCCGCAGCATCCTTCTGTAGAACCACATTTCCGCTGCTTCCAGTTTTGTCCTCATTTTCGATGATATTTAAAATTATTTTGTTTTTATCGACTTGTCAATTTGTCTGTTAAATTTTAAAGCTTTATTTGGAAACAGACTGAACCTCCACAATATTGGAAACAGTAAGAGCGAATTCGTAACATGACTAGCCTTGAATGAATGAGGTCATGGCAGACACAATCATATTTCAGTGCATAAAAACAAAAACATAATTATATATATACTCGCTCAAATACATACGCTAAAAACACGAGTAAAAACTGCACAAGTCATCATTTACAAAAAATATATAACCATATACATGAAAATACGGATACAAAACTTCTGGCATCAAATGCGGTAGATACACTATACACCAATGAAATTCGTATGCATGTACAAAACATTAGACACATACATATATATGCCAAGTTCCATACTGTTCACATGCAGTTACGCTTGTGTGAGCCCTGATTGTCGAGCGCGCATGTGTGCGTGTCTGCGCACGTCAGTAGGTGTACAAGTTTAATAGCTCATTTTTGTATTGAGCACATTTTTTAAGAATAGTGTTTCTTTGGATACGGAATATTATTCCATCTATACATACCCTATACTTGTGTATATATATATATATATATATATAGTACTGTGCAAAAGTATTAGGACAAGAACTATTTTATCTTTTATGAGGCATCAATATAAAGTTTAAAATCATCCCCGTCCTAACACTTTTGCACACTACCGGTAGTGTGCAAAAGGTATTAGGACAGGGGTGATTTTCCTAAAAACCACCCTGAAATTCAAATACAGGGTGAAAATCCAAGTAAATTGCTAATAAATATTGATTATTTAAAACTATGTGTAAAAAAATGTATTAAAAAGAAGTTATATTTGATTTTTCCTATTTTCTATTAAACAAGTTATTTTAAAACAACTCATTATTCTATTATTCTTAAATATGACTTTTTTCTTATTCCCCCCTCACGAATTGATAAATCTAATGTTACTTTGCAAGACACACTTTGGGAACAAATACAAGCTGCTTGGCAGGATATACCGTTAGATACATTGAAGAAGCTTGTGATGTCAATGCCTGACAGAATGAAGACTGTGATCAAAGCGAAAGTCTATTATACCAAATATTAAATTTATTTTCTAACAAGTATTTTTCTTGTTAAAGCATTTGTTGGGTAAATCAAATAAAATTACTTTAATTAATTTCAATATGCCTCATGAAAGATAAAATAGTTCTTGTCCTAATACTTTTGCACAGTACTACATATATATATATATATATATTGAAGTAAACATCAAGAGGCGACACTTTATTCCATTCTTAAGCGCAATCGTTAATCTTCGGGTGTTGACTTTAATATCCACTTTACATTTACATACTCCCTGTCGTTACTATTCACCACTTTAACCCATAAATATAGCAAGATCTTAAAAGTATATTCAACATAAGTGTAGGGAATCTACAATATAGAAAACAGGATAATTGTAATTGTAGATCCAGAGATAACTGTCCGGTTGAGGGTAAACGTAAATCTGCAAATGTAATCTATCAGGCCATCATCTACCCTAAAGAAAAATATGGCGAAAGATATCAGCTGATATTAAGCTGATATTCATCAGCTGATATTAGGGCCATTCGTATCATATTTGATACAGTATGAAAACAAGCCTTGAAAGAAATATTTTCCTGAACAATTTTTTAAGAGAAATATTTTATAAATTTCAAATGGAAGCAGTACTGACTGCTTCAATCAATGAATACCAAATGTTTCCTTATAGGGAAATACCAAATGTTTCCTTATAGGGAAATACTGTATCAAATATGATACGAATGGCCCTAGAGGGTTAAGCTGATTGTTCTGTGTAGTTCACACTCGTTTGCACCTGGTTTCTTCGGCAGTGCTATAAATATTGACTTGCAAAGTTCGTCTGATTTTCTTTTAATTGCCAGTAATTTTGAGAAAGGTCTGTTTGATACCCTAAACTAGGGTTGGTGAAGTAGGTTGGTGCAGTAGGGTTGTTTGATATCTTCATTAGGATTGGTTAAGAAGTGCTTGTGTGTATAAAGCCGTTGCTTCCAAATTCCCGCCGAAATTCCGATATAAACATTAACTTTCGCCATATTTTTCCAATTAGTCATAATAAAGATTTTTTTAAAAATTGACTAGCAGCTAATTTCCCCCTATCTACCATACTAACTCAAGGGTCAGGCCACATGCCTCCCACTACCAAAAAAAGAAATTACTACTAAATTTCCGCTAGCTTAACCCTAAAAAACCAATACACAAAAAATAATTAAAATTTAATTACCAGAATATATTCCTAAATAAACGGAGGGAGATCATTAGTATGTGTCGTCATAGAAATAACTATAAATTGTAATAATTATCCTATTCTGCCAATTAGTCATAATAAGGTCTTTTTAAAAAAATTTGGCTAATCAGTTACTTCCCCACTATCTACCGCTACTAACGCAAGGGTCACGCCACATACCCTCAACTATCAAAGAAGAAAACACTACTAAAATTCCGCTAGCTTAACCTTATAAAAAGCAATATCCCCCAACCCCTACTGGAGCAAACCTCTGGGCTTAAAATTTTTCCTCATTCTCTGTTTATAAGAGGTCGAAGAATGCATGTCTTAAAATCACGTGTTGAAAATGGATATTTCCTCTGTAAGTTTTATCTGAATTTACAGATAAATTAATATATACACTACCGGCCATAATTATTAGGTCATCCCATTTTTTTTTTATATGATGTATTTCATACTATTTTTTGGCATTTATTGCCAAGTCGATAATTCTAATTGAAAATAGAATTGTTCCTTTGTTATTATTGCTTTGCAAAATTTTACAACGCAAAGAAGCAAAGATGAACTCGTGCGAATCACCTGAAATTTTCTTCATTCTTTCATTGATGAAACTGCAATATAGGTAATTACTAGCATCATAGCCCGGCGTTGCCCGTACTTCTCAGGACATTCTGGTAGTAGGAGAAGATGCCAATGAAAATGCCTAACTGAGCTCTGTTTTTAGGAGGCATGTGAAAAAAAACTACAAAAACTGAGCACGCCTAGTGTGAATACCTGTTCATTTAATCGAAGATGGCTGCTAAATTACATAAGGAAGCAATATTTGCAATACTCAAACAAACATCAAATCTCGTGATGTAATAATGTTTATAATATTAAATGAAGAAATTCCTTTAAAACTCGGTTATATAAAAAATATACTTATATAAAAAATTGTTGTTTAAAAATTGTTGAAAAATTCAATTAAAAAATCTATTTTCTTTGTTTTGCGTAAACGTGATTTGATGTTTGTGTGACATTGTAAACAACATTGCGTTTGTTTTTGTTTCAAATTTACGCGGGAAAATATTTACATTTTTTTTTTTTGACAAAATGAAATTAACAGAAAAATAAAAATTATTTATTTTGTTTTACTGAAATTAGAAATATAAAAACTATTACGCTCTCAGTTCAGAAATTTTTGAAGATTATTTAAAAATATAGACATTTAATTTTAGAGATAAAAGTTACCTTAATGCCACACGAATTACAGACAGTTGATTTCCTGCATGAAATATTTATCGAAACAAAAGCTTTATTTTTTAAAATTTTATTTTCTGAAGTATGAAATTTTAAATCTGAAAAAAAAAAGACTTAAATAATTAAATTAACCATTGTCACTTTTTTTTTTTTTTACATATTTTGTTTTTGTTTGAAAAAACACTTTTTAAAAAAATATTTCTTTTGTTTCAAAATTACGGGTAAAAATATTCACATTTTTTTGTTGACCAAATTAATTTTTAAAACGTCGAAATAAAAATTAAATATAAAGGCTTATTTTTTTTTTTAATAAAAACTGTTTCAGTTGCGTTTGACACGTGTGATTTGATTTCTGTCACGTAATTCAGCAACCATCTTAGATCTTAGATGTTTTACGGAGAAAATGTAAACAATCGGCTCCATTGACCAAAAAGTGCGAAAGGAAAAGATTGCTGAACTTAAACTCAAAAAGTATGTTTCGACCTTGCTTCCCTGTAGATATGTGTCCCTAGAAAGTTTGAATGGCGTAGCTTAAGAAATGTAGGCGTGCATAGGGAACAGTCGCACACAGACTCACAGATTGCCTTATATATATATATAGATTAAATATTTATAAATTCATTTGATGCACACGTTATCGTGCAGTATTAACAAAAGAACCATTTTATTTTCACTTACAATTATTCAGTTGGCAATAAATGTTAAAAAGTAGTTTGAAATACATCATTTTTTTTTAAACTCTGGAGTTGCCTACTTATTATGACCGGTAGTGTGTGCATATATATATATATATATATATATATATATATATATATATATATATGTAAACTTATCGCTATACTCGTTTCAAAAAAGCATCCGAGTATATATGCGGAAGGAAAAAATGGTAATGAAAAAAGAAAGAACTAAGCACTTGAACATCAGTCAAAGTACGTAGGCCAAAGAAAAAAAACCGAGATGTGTAACCTAAAACAAAATGTGCTCAATACACAAGTAGAGCAAACAAAGTAATTAAAGTTGGAGCCAACCTTCCCTGAAGATCCGGTTAGGTGAAACCTTGGTAGGTTCGTTGGCTCTTTAGGTTAGTTACTATATATATATATATATATATATATATATATATATATATATATATATATATATATAAACTTTTAAGGGACTAAAACCGTATTAGCAAAACAACAGAAACGATGACTACATGACACATCGGTTGAAAACGAAATCGATCTATTATTAAACGTACCTGAGTGAAGCCTAGTAACTGACCGACAACTCTGGGCGTCCTACAGAAATAAATATCTTTTACTTCATTCCGTATTGTCAGGATAATTTCCCAGAGGCTCTGATTAATTTCGTTTTCGCTTTAAACAGCCAATTTACGGACAGACACGGATCCCAGTCTTTCCTTTTTGACTCGTACGAAATAACCTAATGGAGCTTTTCATTTGGTTCTTCTCCGAAGAAAATTTTACGACTACCACCACTACTACTACTACTTCTTTTTCATTCTTGTTCATTTCTTCCTTTTTTTCCTTCTCCCTCTTCGTTCTTCTCTTTCTTGTTCTTCTCATTCATATCTCTATTATTGTTCTTCCTCTTCCTCTTCTTCGTCTTTCCCTTTCTCCTTCTTCTCTTCTTCATTCTCTTTCATCTTCTTCTTCGTTCTTCTCCTTTTTGTTCTTCTTTATATCTCCATTTTTCTCCTTACTCTTCTTTTTTCTTTTCTTTTCCTTCTTTTCTTCATTCTCTTTTTTCTTCCTTTTTGTCCTTCTTCTTGTTTTTCTTCTTTGTATCTCCATTTTTGTTCTTCTTCCTTTTCATCTTTTTGTTCTTCATTTCTTTTCTTCTTCTTTTCTTCATTCTCTTTCCACTTTTTTCTTTCTCTTTCTTCTCTCCTTTCTTCTCTTTCTTCTTCCTCTTCGTTTTTCTTTTTCTTGTTTTTCTTCTTCGTATCTCCATTTTTTTCTCTTTTTCTTCTTCTTTCTCTTTCTCCTCCTTCTCTTCTTTGTTTCTCTCTCTTCTTTCTCTTCTTTCTTCACCTTCTTGTTCTTCTTCTTCATATCTCCATTTTTTCCTCTTCCTTTTCTTCTTCTTTCCTTTTCTCCTTCTTCTATTTTTCATTCACTTTCTTCTTCCTCGTCGTTCTTCTCCTTCTTGTTCTTTTTTCATGTCTTAATTTTTATTCTTCCTCTTCATCTTTTCCTTCTTTTTCTTCTCATTCTCATCCTTCTTTTACTTCTTAACTTCTTTCCCTCCCTTTCCTTCCACTTTTCTTTTTTCTTCCTTCTGATACCTGTGAGTATCAGATTCCCTAAGCCCTCTTTCCTCATTACATTTTCCACGGACTCTAATTGTCTTTTCATGATGTTAAATATGTTTCGTTTTTGTCCTCTCCAAACCTTATCATCGCTAACATGTTCCATCCACAACATCCTTCTGTAGAACCATATTTCGGTTGCTTCAAGTTTCTTTTATGAGTTTCTCCAATCCAGTGCTAAGAGCCACCAGGGACAGGGAGATGTGGAAACCCATGATCGCCTACGTCCTGAAAGAACATGGCACGTAAAAGAAGAATCCATGTTCTGTCATCCATTTACACTTAGGGAATAACGTATTGCTAGATATGTTTTGAGTAAAACTTCACAGATTTTAAAGTGCACAAGTTTTGCATAAACTTTTTAGTCTGGGTTAAACTAAAGAAATAAAGGGATGATTTTACCCCTATCATATCATTTTGCAACGATCAAAAGTAGTAATAACCGATAGTGCAAATTCAAGTGTTTATAGCGAGTGGAATAGAGCAGACCAGCCGTGTTCCAAAAGTGTTTTTTTATTCCTGTGTTATACTTATTCTATACGGCCATCCGTTAAAAAAAACATTTCTTCTTTAATCCACTGTGTACGCTGCTATTGTCATGGAATTTATTTTATATACAACATATGTTGTAGTAGTCTAATACACTTGTCATTTGAGTTCTCTCCTTGAAATGGAAGATAATTATGGCTCAACAGAATATCATTAGATTTCTTTTTTAATCGCGTTGCCCAAGGCAAGGCATTTTACTGCCACTGTTGTGAAGGGGGTTACATAAAAGGAACTTTATGAGAAAGAATGACAGGTCATGGGAATGTCAGAAAGTGGGTAAAAGAAAGATTGATGTGGACATAAAGTGGGGGATCAGTTTATATATTAATTGTAATGTCGAATTGACCCCCACTTTATATCCATATTTATAATAGTACAGAAGTTTTTTTATTTTATAATCGTATCTCCTAAAACAATTCATTTTTCTGCCACTGTTGTGCAGGGGGTTACATGGGAGGAATGTTATGAAGAGTGAGAGGTTGCAGGGAGTGTCAGGAAGAGAGTCGAAGAGGGAAGAGATTACTGATGAGAGTTGGGTGGACGAGTAGGAATGTTATGAGGAGTGAGAGGTTGCAGGGGGTGTCAGGAAGAGAGTAGGAGAGGGGAAGAGAGTAATGATGAGAGTGGGATGGGTGAGGAGGAATGTTATGAAGAGTGAGAGGTTGCAGGGGTGTCAGGAAGAGAGTAGGAGAGGGAAGAGATTACTGATGAGAGTGGGGTGGACGAGGAGGAGCATGAGAGAGGATGTAAGTTAGTGAGACAGGAGATGACTATTGATTTTGCATTTAAATTCTTGGAGATTGTAATTGTCAGGAAACCAATTATGTGGAAGAGAATTCCACAGGCGGGAAGTGCGAGAAAAGAAGCTACCGGAGTAGAATTTGTGTTTACAATTTATTGGCTTCACAGTAAATGGGTGGGACCTAGTTGCTAATCTTGTGACTCGAGGAAATTCGTATATAGGGGTACCAGTCAGTTAAGTTCGTCGGAACAGAAGACAGGAAAGTATTTGTAGAAGAGACACGAGGAAGCCACACAGCGCCGGTGAGAAAGCGACTGTATCCTAGCTGCCAAGTCGGGATCAAGCTGCAGTAATAACCGTTATATATTATTGTGTTCGCATGCTTTAAATATATGAAATCTTCTTAATTATTGGGTCAGAGGTATATTATTAAATTATTATGACCTAACCTCTGTAGGCCCGTTAAATGGGCACCGGATATGGCCCTGGAACTAAAGGGTATCAGAACGTTAACGGTACTCTCGGCGGACCTCAAATAGAATGACTATATTGAATCCATTGCCAAATCTGCCGCTATGAAAGTCGGCTCTCTGTGCAGGGCCCGGAGGTTTTCCCGCTTGAATCTATCCTGCACATATACAAATCTACCATCCGCCCGTGTATTGAATACTGCTGCCATAACTTGTCGGGTGCCCCTGCTGCTCTCCTCGGGCTTCTTGACAAAATACAACGGAGAATCTGTAACGTGATCGATACTGACTTGGCAGACCGGCTGCAACCACTCTCTCACCGGCGTGACGTGGCTTCCCTGTGCCTCTTCTTTAAGTACTTTCACGGCTTCTGCTCCGATGAACTTAGATCACTGGTGCACCCTAGGTACGAATTTACACGAGACACTAGATTAGCAACTAGGTCCCACTCTTTTACAGTGAAACAGACAAGATGTAACCGTAATTTCTACTCCAACAGCTTCTTTTCTCGCGCTTCTCGCCAGTGGAATTCCCTTCCACATGCCTGCTTCCCGGATAGCTACAATCTCCAGGAGTTTAAATGTAAGGTCAGCAGACACCTCCTATCACACTAACTTGCATCTATTCTCTCAGATACTCTCACTATCTACCCAACCCTCATTCTCGGTATCCTTACCCGTCTATCACTCTCAACTGTGACATTTCCTATATCTAACCATCCTTTCTCATCGCTTTCCCCCCTATGTAGCCCCCTGCGCAATAGTGGCAGTGGAATGGAACAAACGTCATTTTCAAGGCTAATCGTCGATGATGTTGAAATGTAATTAAAATTGCAATCACTAGAGGACGACATCATTACCATCATCATCATCATCATAACAGCCAGAGCTACAACAAAAACAACATCGCTAACAATATTAATGATATAATTTCATGTTTCTTAACACGCGGGTTTTTTCACTGTCGATGAGAAATTTCATTATCACATTAGTAAGAAAATCGAATCTCCTCGATTTGATTGACAATTACGTGAAGAGTAATTCTATATTTGGGCATAGAAAATCGTTAGTGATTTCAAAAGAATTTCAATTTGACAATTAACGTTATTAGAAACTATGTTGCCAGTGTTAGACAAAGAGAGAATATATATATATATATATATATATATATATATATATATATATATATATATATATATATACACATATATATATATATTTATATATATATACTCATACAACACACACACACACACACATATATATATATATATACTCATACCACTATTATTAGAAACTATGTTGCCAGTGTTAGACAAAGAGAGAAAAAAATATATATATATATATATACTCATACCACCACACATATATATATATATATATACTACACACACACACACACACACACATATATATATATATATATATACACATATATATATATATATATATATATATATATATATATACTATATACATATATATATATATACTCATACCACACACACACACACACATATATATATATATATACTCATACTACACACACACATATATATATATATATACTCATACTAACACACACACACACACACATATATATATATATATATATATATATATATATATATATATATACTCACACCACACACGTATATATACGACTCTTCCCCCACCGTTAGTGATTTACAAAAACCAATGTAGTATATAAATTCATATGTCCATTTAGAGAATGTATCTCTAACAACCTCAATAATATCTACATTGGCCACACCACAAATTCGCTCTCACGGCGTCTGACGTTGCACTTAAATGAAAATTCAGATATATTCCGTCATTTAAAACAACACGGTTATCAACGCACACTTCTGAGAAAAACGCTCGTTGATAACACGTACATACTTAAACAAGAAAATAATAAACAGAAACTAAAAATCCCCGAAGCAATCTACATTAAACAATTTAAACCTGGTTTGAATACAATCAATTTTGATATTTCCAATAACGTACTCAAATGCCTGTAATCAGATCAGGGACCACAACGCTACTATTCTGTCACTGTCTTCGGCCATCCACCACGGTAGGGATGGACTTATATTTTCAATTCAATTCTCTTTATTGTTAATAACTTAAATGTTCTATGTTTACTGTGTGTTAATATTTACTCTTTGATAATGGCTTATGTGAGCCGAAAGCTTAGACCCGATAAAAATATCAACAATTACTGTGATTTTTTGTTGTCTTTCAACGACATCACCATCAAGTATAGCAGACGGTATGAACGGATCCTACACAAAATTAATAGACAAAACTTGTCTATATTATTCAATGAAACCTGCATTAATATATATATATGCACGTGGCCCAGTGGTTAGAACGTTTGAATTGCCCCCCCCCCCCACTTAAAGCCCTGATCTCAATCCTATTGAAGATCTATGGGATATTTTGGATAAAAAAATTGATAAATCTAATGTTACTTCGCAAGACACACTTTAGGAACAAATACAAGCTGCTTGGCAGGAGATACCATTAGATATATTTTTTTTAATCGTATCACCCCGAGCAAGGCGTAATGCCACTGGTGTGCAGGGGACTACATAAGAGTAAAAAGATTAGATAGGAGGAGAGTAAAGAGAAAGACGAACCAGTTAGAAAGGAGCAAGAGAAGGATGGGAATACAGGTGCGATGACAGTTGCAAAGGTGGAGAGAAAAGAAAGGATATACAGGGTGATGCAGAAAGAACTGGAGTCAAGTGGTTCAGAGATGGCAGGAGATACCATTAGATACATTGTCGAAGCTTGTAATGTCATTGCCTGACAGAATTGAAGCTATTATAGTAAATATTAAATTTATTTTGTAACAAGTATTTTTTCTTGTTAAAGCATTTGTTGAGTAAATCAAATAAAATGACTTTAATTAAAGTGTTTATTTTCTGTCAATATGCCTCATAAAAGATAAAATAGTTCTTGTCCTAACTTTTGCAGAGTACTGCATATATATATATGTGTGTGTGTGTGTATATATATATATATTATATACTAGATGCGATTGGTAAATTGTCGCAATTATTTTATTTTGTGTTAAAGTATTTGTTGAGTAAATCAAATAAATTACTTTAATTAAATTGTTTATTTTTTGTCAATATGCCTCATAAAAGATAAAATAGTTCTTGTCCTAACTTTTGCAGAGTACTGCATATATATATGTGTGTGTGTGTGTGTATATATATATATATATTATATACTAGGTGCGATTGGTAAATTGTCGCAATTATTTTATTTTGTGTTAAAGTATTTGTTGTGTAAATCAAATAAAATTACTTTAATTAAATTGTTTATTTTCTGTCAATATGCCTCATAAAAGATAAAATAGTTCTTGTCTTAATACTTTTGCACGGTACTATATATATATATTCATTGTGCTAGCGTGAAGTCACAAGTCATCGTGACCGAGGGATTTAATCACCCTGGCGTTTTTCAGACTGTTGATTACGCTAGATGACGCGCTCTCTCCCTGAGACTGTAACTAAGGTAGGCTCAGCATAGTTGCTATATAAATAATAGGTGGGCTATATGGGTGTTGAATAAAATATGTTAATTAACTGACTGACTGAGCGATGAGGGAACCAAGTAAGTGGAAGGCGGTTCCACAGCTGTAAAATAAGGGTAAAAGGGTGGAAGCTAGATGCCAATCCGGTAGCTGAAATTCATGTGGACGTGACCCCAGGGAAAAAAAATTTCGTCAGAAGAGTTGCCATGAATATATTTGCACAAAATACAAAGAGAAGACCTATCGGTGCGAAAGTGACTGAAGGTGGTCTACCAACTCACGATCGATTTCATTGCAAATCCTTCTTTGGATTTTATCGAGAACCTTAAATTATAATATAAAATAAAATAAAATAAAATGAAACGATTATAGCGATGTCCTTGGTGATAAAGGATGTAGAATGGTTTGCATTAAAACAATTAATTCATTACGAATTTATGACATTTGTTTTCAAGAACTTTGGTATTAAAAACGGCAACAAGGGGTCGACATGTAAAATCAACCAACCAATACAAGCACACACACGCATAAACTGATTCTTTAAGAGAAAGACATTTTCTCTTTCTTTTTCTAATTTCTTTCATTAACACTTTATTTTCCTTTTTCTTTTCTGTATTCGTTCCTTTTTTTCCTTCTTTCTTTCTTTCTTTTTTCCATTCTTACTTTCTTTTTTCTTTCTTGTGTTCTTTCTTTCATTCTTTTTCCTTTTCTTTCGTCCATTTTTTATTCTCTTCTTCATTTCTTCCTCCCTTCATTCCTTTCATTCTTCCTTTCATCCTTCTTTTCTTTCGTTCTTTTTTTTTTCCTTTTTTCCTTTTTTCTTCCTTTCTACATTACTTCCATTCTTTCTTTCTTTCTTTCTTTCTTTTCTAACCTCTCCCTTTTTTCCTTCGTTTTTATGCTTTTCTTCTTCATTTCATAGATTCTTTCTTTCATTCGTTCATTTATTCATTCATCCCTTCTTTCTTTCTTTCTTTCTTTCTTTCTTAATTCCTACCATCCCTTCTTTCTTTCTTTCTTTCTTTCTTTTCTTTATTTCTTTCTTTCTTTCTTTCTTTCTTTCTTTCTTTCTTTCTTTCTTTCTTTACATCCTTACATTCTTTTATCCTTTATACCATTTTTGTTTATTCATTTCTTTCTTTCTTTCTTTCTTTCTTTCTTTCTTTCTTTCTTTCTTTCTTTCTTGCACCTTTTCTTCCCTTCTTCCTTTCTTCTATTTTTAGTTTTTTCTTCCATTTTTTCTTTCTTTCTTTTCCTTTCTTTCTTTCTTTCCTCCTTTCTTTCTTTCTTTCTTTCTTTCTTTCATCCTTCCTTTCTTTCGTTCTTTTTCTCTCTTTCCTTCTGTCTTTTTCTTTCCTTCTTTCATTCTTTCCATTTTTCTTTCTTTCTTGCTTTCCTTCTTCCAATCTTACTCTGTTTTTTTCCTTTCTTCTTTTCTGTCCTTAATCCTTTTTTATTCCTTTCTTTCATTTTTCTCAATTTCTTTCTATTTTCTTTCACTATTTCTCCCTTCTTTGCCTTGTCTTATTTCCTTCTTTCTTCGTTTTCTTTCTTCCACTCTTTCTTCCTTTATTTCGTTCATTCTTATTTATTTTTCTTTCTTTCCTTCCTTCCGTTTTTTCTGTCTTCATTCTTCCTTTTTCTTTCTTGCTTTTTCCTTCCATTCTTACTTTCTCTTTCTTTGTTTCTTTTTTCTTTCTTCATAGATCGAGTTCTTATAATGCTACCCTCTCTTTTACTTTTTTAACTTTTTCCTTTCTTTCTTCCTTTCTTCTTCCCGTTTTTTCTTCCTCTTTTTCTTGTTCTCGTTCGTTCTTTTTTCCTTTCTCCCTTTCTGACTTCCTTCCTTCCTTCCTTTGCTCCTTTTATTTTCTCTTTCTTCCATGCTTTCTTTCTTTTTTATCATTTCTTTCTTTTTTCTTTCTTCCTTTTTACTCTTTCTTTCATTTTACTTACTTCTTTCTGCCCTTTCGTGCTTGTTTCTTTCTTTCTTTCTTTCTTTCATTGTTGCTTTCCTTCCTTCCTTCCTTCCTTCCTTCCTTCCTTCCTTCCTTCTGTCCTTTCTTTCATTCATTGTTTCATTCATTCTTTCATCCATTCTTTCTTTCTTTCCTTGCTGGCCTTCTTCTTTCTTTCTTTCTTTCTTTCTTTTTCTTTCTTCATATATTTATGTCTGTCTCTTTCATCTTTTTTCTCTTTCGTCTTACCAGCTTTCTTTTATTTGCATTTCTACGTCTTAACCTCATTTTCTTCTTCAGAACAATCCTATTCTTTTCCCAATACCTCTTTCTTTGTCGTCTGCTTACTTTCATTTCCACTACGCTCTCCAGAAATACCTTCCTTTCTCCATTTTTTTTTCTAACCCTTCAACTTTTTGTGACGTGGGGTTGGCAAATAAATAAATATAAAAAAATAGCAAAGGCCGACTTCTTTTTGATTTCACGCAGATTCAACACTAGCGGCAGTTTCACGCGTTCGTCTTTCAGTCATTTTTCCCGCCTCTTTTCCATCATGAATTGTTAGACGTTACAATATGGGAAGGATGCTCTCTCTATTGGAAAGAAAGAAGATAAAAAAGGAAAGCTTAAAATATTTTCACTGAAATAACTGGGGCTATTTTGCTATATTACATAAATAAAGTCTTTATAAAAATTTCGAGTACTTCGTTTCGATCTTCGCTCCATTCCGACATTTTCGTCTCCATTCAAGTACAGACGTTCACAAGTAAACAAGGAAACCTACAGAAGAGGCGCTCAGGGAGATCGACTGATACCATTGTAAAAAAAAACCATGCGCGGGGTTCAGGCTTCCTTTGGTATTTGTTAAATAAAATGAAGGCAGATTTATTATGAATTTCGTTTAGATATTTCCACGTGATTTCCTCTTGGAGAAAATTTTGTTCCATTTAAAATTCCTTGAAAGAGACGGAAGTCTGTGAGGCGAAGAGAATTCTTGTTCGTTCATAAAAGACGCTCACAAACAACGAAGTTTCAATTTCTTCATCTTCAGAATAATCATATATATATATATATATATATATATATATATATATACAGAGAAAGAGAAAGAAAGGAGGAGAGAAAGAGAGATAGTCATATTCTGTTAGCAACACTAAACTGCATAGCTAGAAATTGACAGTCACTTTCTTAATACTCCATTTACATGGTACATAGAAAAGCACAATTCTATTAGTAATGCTTGCATTAAATCCTGACCACTGACAATCCCTTTTCGTCATGTTTTCCAATGCATACCTATAGTAAAATCATTAGCAATGCATTTACATTATACATATAATAGCCCTATTCTATCAGTAATGCTTGCATTCATTCCTGACCACTGACAATCCCTTTCTTCCTGATTTCCAATGCATTCTATAGTAAAATCATTAGCAATGCATTTACATTATACATATAATAGCCCTATTCTATCAGTAATGCTTGCATTCATTTCCTGACCAATGACAATCCCTTTCTTTCTAGTTTCCAATGATTACTATAGTAAAATCATTAGCAATACGTTTACATTATACATATAATAGACCTATTCTATCAGTAATGCTTGCATTAATTTCCTGACCACTGACTTCGTCCTTTCTTCCTGATTTCCAATGCATTCCTATAGTAAAATCATTAGCAATGCATTTACATATACATATAATAGCCCTATTCTATCAGTAATGCTTGCATTCATTCCTGACCAATGACAATCCCTTTCTTCCTGATTTTCAGCCATTCCTATAGTAAAATCATTAGCAATGCATTCCATTATCTATATAATAGCCTATTCTATCAGTAATGCTTGCATTCATTCCTGACCAATGACAATCCCTTTCTTCCTGATTTCCAATGCATTCTATAGTAAAATCATTAGCAATGCATTTACATTATACATATAATAGACCTATTCTATCAGTAATGCTTGCATTCATTCCTGACCATAAACAATCCCTTTCTTCCTGAATTTCCAATGCATTCCTATAGTAAAATCATTAGCAATGCATTTACATTATACATATAATAGCCCTATTCTATCAGTAATGCTTGCATTCATTCCTGACCAATGACAATCCCTTTCTTCCTGATTTCCAATGCATTCCTATAGTAAAATCATTAGCAATGCATTTACATTATACATATAATAGCCCTATTCTATCAGTAATGCTTGCATTCATTCCTGACCACTGACAATCCCTTTCTTCCTGATTTCCAATGCATTCCTATAGTAAAATCATTAGCAATGCATTTACATTATACATATAATAGCCCTATTCTATCAGTAATGCTTGCATTCATTCCTGACCACTGACAATCGCTTTCTTTACTGATTTCCAATGCATTCCTATAGTAAAATCATTAGCAATGCATTTACATTATACATATAATAGCCCTATTCTATCAGTAATGCGTGCATTCATTCCTGACCAATGACAATCTTTCTTCCTGATTTCCAATGCATTCCTATAGTAAAATCATTAGCAATGCATTTACATTATACATATAATAGACCTATTCTATCAGTAATGCTTGCATTCATTCCTGACCACTGACAATCCCTTTCTTCCTGATTTCAGCCATTCCCTATAGTAAAATCATTAGCAATGCATTTACATTATACATATAGCCTATTCTATCAGTAATGCTTGCATTCATTCCTGACCACTGACAATCGCTTTCTTCTGATTTTCAATGCATTCCTATAGTAAAATCATTAGCAATGCATTTACATTATACATATAATAGCCCTATTCTATCAGTAATGCTTGCATTCATTTCTAACTGACAATCCCTTCCTGATTTCCAATGCATTCCTGGTAAAATCATTAGCAATGCATTACATTATACATATAATAGCCCTATTCTATCAGTAATGCTTGCATTCATTCCTGACCAATGACAATCCCTTTCTTCCTGATTTCAATGCATTCCTATAGTAATATGTATTGTAATGCATTTACATTCCTACATATAATAGACCTATTCTATCAGTAATGCTTGCATTTCATTCCTGACCACTGACAATCACTTTCTTCCTGATTTCCAATGCATTCCTATAGTAAAATCATTAGCAATGCATTTACATTATACATATAATAGCCCTATTCTATCAGTAAATGCGCACATTCATTCCTGACCACTGACAATCGCTTTCTTCTGATTTTCAATGCATTCCTATAGTAAAATCATTAGCAATGCATTTACATTATACATATAATAGCCCTATTCTATCAGTAATGCTTGCATTCATTCCTGACCACTGACAATCCCTTTCTTCCTGATTTCCAATGCATTCCTATAGTAAAATCATTAGCAATGCATTTACATTATACATATAATAGCCCTATTCTATCAGTAATGCTTGCATTCATTCCTGACCACTGACAATCGCTTTCTTCCTGATTTTCAATGCATTCTATAGTAAAATCATTAGCAATGCATTTACATTATACATATAATAGCCCTATTCTATCAGTAATGCTTGCATTCATTCCTGACCACTGACAATCCCTTTCTTCCTGATTTCCAATGCATTCCTATAGTAAAATCATTAGCAATGCATTTACATTATACATATAATAGCCCCTATTCTATCAGTAATGCTTGCATTCATTCCTGACCACTGACAATCGCTTTCTTCCTGATTTTCAATGCATTCCTATAGTAAAATCATTAGCAATGCATTTACATTATACATATAATAAGCCTATTCTATCAGTAATGGTTGCATTCATTCCTGACCACTGACAATCCCTTTCTTCCTGATTTTCAATGCATTCCTATAGTAAAATCATTAGCAATGCATTTACATTATACATATAATAGCCCTATTCTATCAGTAATGCTTGCATTCATTCCTGACCAATGACAATCCCTTTCTTCCTGATTTCCAATGCATTCCTATAGTAAAATCATTAGCAATGCATTTACATTATACATATAATAGCCTTATTCTATCAGTAATGCTGCATTCATTCCTGACCAATAGTAATCCCTTTCTTCCTGATTTCCAATGCATTCCTATAGTAAAATCATTAGCAATGCATTTACATTATACATATAATAGCCCTATTCTATCAGTAATGCTTGCATTCATTCCTGACCAATGACAATCCCTTTCTTCCTGATTTCCAATGCATTCCTATAGTAAAATCATTAGCAATGCATTTACATTATGCATATAATAGCCCTATTCTATCAGTAATGCTTGCATTCATTCCTGACCACTGACAATCGCTTTCTTCCTGATTTTCAATGCATTCCTATAGTAAAATCATTAGCAATGCATTTACATTATACATATAATAGCCCTATTCTATCAGTAATGCTTGCATTCATTCCTGACCACTGACAATCCCTTCCTGATTTCCAATGCATTCCTATAGTAAAATCATTAGCAATGCATTTACATTATACATATAATAGCCCTATTCTCTCAGTAATGCTTGCATTCATTCCTGACCAATGACAATCCCTTTCTTCCTGATTTCCAATGCATTCCTATAGTAAAATCATTAGCAATGCATTTACATTATATATATAATAGACCTATTCTATCAGTAATGCTTGCATTCATTCCTGACCACTGACAATCCCTTTCTTCCTGATTCCCAATGCATTCCTATAGTAAAATCATTAGCAATGCATTTACATTATACATATAATAGCCCTATTCTATCAGTAATGCTTGCATTCATTCCTGACCAATGACAATCCCTTTCTTCCTGATTTCCAATGCATTCCTATAGTAAAATCATTAGCAATGCATTTACATTATACATATAATAGACCTATTCTATCAGTAATGCTTGCATTCATTCCTGACCACTGACAATCCCTTTCTTCCTGATTCCCAATGCATTCCTATAGTAAAATCATTAGCAATGCATTTACATTACACATATAATAGCCCTATTCTATCAGTAATGCTTGCATTCATTCCTGACCACTGACAATCGCTTTCTTCCTGATTTTCAATGCATTCCTATAGTAAAATCATTAGCAATGCATTTACATTATACATATAATAGCCCTATTCTATCAGTAATGCTTGCATTCATTCCTGACCACTGACAATCCCTTTCTTCCTGATTTCCAATGCATTCCTATAGTAAAATCATTAGCAATGCATTTACATTATACATATAATATCCCTATTCTATCAGTAATGCTTGCATTCATTCCTGACCACTGACAATCGCTTTCTTCCTGATTTTCAATGCATTCCTATAGTAAAATCATTAGCAATGCATTTACATTATACATATAATAGCCCTATTCTATCAGTAATGCTTGCATTCATTCCTGACCACTGACAATCCCTTTCTTCCTGATTTCCAATGCATTCCTATAGTAAAATCATTAGCAATGCATTTACATTATACATATAATAGCCCTATTCTATCAGTAATGCTTGCATTCATTCCTGACCACTGACAATCGCTTTCTTCCTGATTTCCAATGCATTCCTATAGTAAAATCATTAGCAATGCATTTACATTATACATATAATAGCCCTATTCTATCAGTAATGCTTGCATTCATTCCTGACCACTGACAATCGCTTTCTTCCTGATTTTCAATGCATTCCTATAGTAAAATCATTAGCAATGCATTTACATTATACATATAGTAGCCCTATTCTATCAGTAATGCTTGCATTCATTCCTGACCACTGACAATCCCTTTCTTCCTGATTTCCAATGCATTCCTATAGTAAAATCATTAGCAATGCATTTACATTATACATATAATAGACCTATTCTATCAGTAATGCTTGCATTCATTCCTGACCACTGACAATCCCTTTCTTCCTGATTTCCAATGCATTCCTATAGTAAAATCATTAGCAATGCATTTACATTATACATATAATATCCCTATTCTATCAGTAATGCTTGCATTCATTCCTGACCACTGACAATCGCTTTCTTCCTGATTTTCAATGCATTCCTATAGTAAAATCATTAGCAATGCATTTACATTATACATATAATAGCCCTATTCTATCAGTAATGCTTGCATTCATTCCTGACCACTGACAATCGCTTTCTTCCTGATTTCCAATGCATTCCTATAGTAAAATCATTAGCAATGCATTTACATTATATATATAATAGACCTATTCTATCAGTAATGCTTGCATTCATTCCTGACCACTGACAATCGCTTTCTTCCTGATTTCCAATGCATTCCTATAGTAAAATCATTAGCAATGCATTTACATTATACATATAATAGCCCTATTCTATCAGTAATGCTTGCATTCATTCCTGACCACTGACAATCGCTTTCTTCCTGATTTCCAATGCATTCCTATAGTAAAATCATTAGCAATGCATTTACATTATACATATAATAGCCCTATTCTATCAGTAATGCTTGCATTCATTCCTGACCACTGACAATCGCTTTCTTCCTGATTTCCAATGCATTCCTATAGTAAAATCATTAGCAATGCATTTACATTATACATATAATAGCCCTATTCTATCAGTAATGCTTGCATTCATTCCTGACCACTGACAATACCTTTCTTCCTGATTTCCAATGCATTCCTATAGTAAAATCATTAGCAATGCATTTACATTATACATATAATAGCCCTATTCTATCAGTAATGCTTGCATTCATTCCTGACCACTGACAATCGCTTTCTTCCTGATTTCCAATGCATTCCTATAGTAAAATCATTAGCAATGCATTTACATTATACATATAATAGCCCTATTCTATCAGTAATGCTTGCATTCATTCCTGACCACTGACAATCGCTTTCTTCCTGATTTCCAATGCATTCCTATAGTAAAATCATTAGCAATGCATTTACATTATACATATAATAGCCCTATTCTATCAGTAATGCTTGCATTCATTCCTGACCAACCTGAACAATTCCGCTTTCTTCCTTTGATTTCCAATGCATTCCTATAGTAAAATCATTAGCAATGCATTTACCAAAATTATTAACATATAATAGCCCTATTCTATCAGTAATGCTTGCATTCATTCCTGACCACTGACAATTTGCTTTCTTCCTGATTTCCAATGCATTCCTATAGTAAAATCATTAGCAATGCATTTACATTATACATATAATAGCCCTATTCTCTCAGTAATGCTTGCATTCATTCCTGACCACTGACAATCGCTTTCTTCCTGATTTTCAATGCATTCCTATAGTAAAATCATTAGCAATGCATTTACATTATACATATAATAGCCCTATTCTCTCAGTAATGCTTGCATTCATTCCTGACCAATGACAATCCCTTTCTTTCTGATTTCCAATGCATTCCTATAGTAAAATCATTAGCAATGCATTTACATTATACATATAATAGCCCTATTCTATCAGTAATGCTTGCATTCATTCCTGACCACTGACAATCGCTTTCTTCCTGATTTCCAATGCATTCCTATAGTAAAATCATTAGCAATGCATTTACATTATACATATAATAGCCCTATTCTATCAGTAATGCTTGCATTCATTCCTGACCACTGACAATCGCTTTCTTCCTGATTTCCAATGCATTCCTATAGTAAAATCATTAGCAATGTATTTACATTATACATATAATAGACCTATTCTATCAGTAATGCTTGCATTCATTCCTGACCACTGACAATCCCTTTCTTCCTGATTTCCAATGCATTCCTATAGTAAAATCATTAGCAATGCATTTACATTATACATATAATAGACCTATTCTATCAGTAATGCTTGCATTCATTCCTGACCACTGACAATCGCTTTCTTCCTGATTTTCAATGCATTCCTATAGTAAAATCATTAGCAATGCATTTACATTATACATATAATAGCCCTATTCTATCAGTAATGCTTGCATTCATTCCTGACCACTGACAATCCCTTCCTGATTTCCAATGCATTCCTATAGTAAAATCATTAGCAATGCATTTACATTATACATATAATAGCCCTATTCTATCAGTAATGCTTGCATTCATTCCTGACCAATGACAATCCCTTTCTTCCTGATTTCCAATGCATTCCTATAGTAAAATCATTAGCAATGCATTTACATTATACATATAATAGACCTATTCTATCAGTAATGCTTGCATTCATTCCTGACCACTGACAATCCCTTTCTTCCTGATTTCCAATGCATTCCTATAGTAAAATCATTAGCAATGCATTTACATTATACATATAATAGCCCTATTCTATCAGTAATGCTTGCATTCATTCCTGACCACTGACAATCGCTTTCTTCCTGATTTTCAATGCATTCCTATAGTAAAATCATTAGCAATGCATTTACATTATACATATAATAGCCCTATTCTATCAGTAATGCTTGCATTCATTCCTGACCACTGACAATCCCTTTCTTCCTGATTTCCAATGCATTCCTATAGTAAAATCATTAGCAATGCATTTACATTATACATATAATAGCCCTATTCTATCAGTAATGCTTGCATTCATTCCTGACCACTGACAATCGCTTTCTTCCTGATTTTCAATGCATTCCTATAGTAAAATCATTAGCAATGCATTTACATTATACATATAATAGCCCTATTCTATCAGTAATGCTTGCATTCATTCCTGACCACTGACAATCCCTTTCTTCCTGATTTCCAATGCATTCCTATAGTAAAATCATTACCAATGCATTTACATTATACATATAATAGCCCTATTCTATCAGTAATGCTTGCATTCATTCCTGACCACTGACAATCGCTTTCTTCCTGATTTCCAATGCATTCCTATAGTAAAATCATTAGCAATGCATTTACATTATACATATAATAGCCCTATTCTATCAGTAATGCTTGCATTCATTCCTGACCACTGACAATCGCTTTCTTCCTGATTTTCAATGCATTCCTATAGTAAAATCATTAGCAATGCATTTACATTATACATATAATAGCCCTATTCTATCAGTAATGCTTGCATTCATTCCTGACCACTGACAATCCCTTTCTTCCTGATTTCCAATGCATTCCTATAGTAAAATCATTAGCAATGCATTTACATTATACATATAATAGACCTATTCTATCAGTAATGCTTGCATTCATTCCTGACCACTGACAATCCCTTTCTTCCTGATTTCCAATGCATTCCTATAGTAAAATCATTAGCAATGCATTTACATTATACATATAATATCCCTATTCTATCAGTAATGCTTGCATTCATTCCTGACCACTGACAATCGCTTTCTTCCTGATTTTCAATGCATTCCTATAGTAAAATCATTAGCAATGCATTTACATTATACATATAATAGCCCTATTCTATCAGTAATGCTTGCATTCATTCCTGACCACTGACAATCCCTTTCTTCCTGATTTCCAATGCATTCCTATAGTAAAATCATTAGCAATGCATTTACATTATACATATAATAGACCTATTCTATCAGTAATGCTTGCATTCATTCCTGACCACTGACAATCGCTTTCTTCCTGATTTCCAATGCATTCCTATAGTAAAATCATTAGCAATGCATTTACATTATACATATAATAGCCCTATTCTATCAGTAATGCTTGCATTCATTCCTGACCACTGACAATCGCTTTCTTCCTGATTTCCAATGCATTCCTATAGTAAAATCATTAGCAATGCATTTACATTATACATATAATAGCCCTATTCTATCAGTAATGCTTGCATTCATTCCTGACCACTGACAATACCTTTCTTCCTGATTTCCAATGCATTCCTATAGTAAAATCATTAGCAATGCATTTACATTATACATATAATAGCCCTATTCTATCAGTAATGCTTGCATTCATTCCTGACCACTGACAATCGCTTTCTTCCTGATTTCCAATGCATTCCTATAGTAAAATCATTAGCAATGCATTTACATTATACATATAATAGCCCTATTCTATCAGTAATGCTTGCATTCATTCCTGACCACTGACAATACCTTTCTTCCTGATTTCCAATGCATTCCTATAGTAAAATCATTAGCAATGCATTTACATTATACATATAATAGCCCTATTCTATCAGTAATGCTTGCATTCATTCCTGACCACTGACAATCGCTTTCTTCCTGATTTCCAATGCATTCCTATAGTAAAATCATTAGCAATGCATTTACATTATACATATAATAGCCCTATTCTATCAGTAATGCTTGCATTCATTCCTGACCACTGACAATCGCTTTCTTCCTGATTTCCAATGCATTCCTATAGTAAAATCATTAGCAATGCATTTACATTATACATATAATAGCCCTATTCTATCAGTAATGCTTGCATTCATTCCTGACCACTGACAATCGCTTTCTTCCTGATTTCCAATGCATTCCTATAGTAAAATCATTAGCAATGCATTTACATTATACATATAATAGCCCTATTCTATCAGTAATGCTTGCATTCATTCCTGACCAATGACAATCGCTTTCTTCCTGATTTCCAATGCATTCCTATAGTAAAATCATTACCAATGCATTTACATTATACATATAATAGCCCTATTCTATCAGTAATGCTTGCATTCATTCACAACCACTGACAATCGCTTTCTTCCTGATTTCCAATGCATTCCTATAGTAAAATCAGTAGCAATGCATTTACATTATACATATAATAGCCCTATTCTCTCAGTAATGCTTACATTCATTCCTGACCACTGACAATCCTTTCTTCTGATTTTCAATCATTCCTATAGTAAAATCATTAGCAATGCATTTACATTATACATATAATAGCCCCTATTCTCTCGAGTAATGCTTGCATTCATTCCTGACCAATGACAATCCCTTTCTTTCTGATTTCCAATGCATTCCTATAGTAAAATCATTAGCAATGCATTTGCATTATATAATAGCCCTATTCTATCAGTATTAACTGCATTCATTCCTGATGACCACTGACAATCCCTTTCTTCCTGATTTAATGCATTCCTATAGTAAAATCATTAGCAATGCATTTACATTCTCTATATAATAGCCCTATTCTATCAGTAATGCTTGCATTCATTCCTGACCACTGACAATCACTTTCTTCCTGATTTCCAATGCATTCCTATAGTAAAATCATTAGCAATGCATTTACATTATACATATAATAGCCCTATTCTATCAGTAATGCTTGCATTCATTCCTGACCACTGACAATACCTTTCTTCCTGATTTCCAATGCATTCCTATAGTAAAATCATTAGCAATGCACATTATAAATATAATAGCCCTATTCTATCAGTAATGCTTGCATTCATTCCTGACCACTGACAATCCCTTTCTTCCTGATTTCCAATGCATTCCCTCTAGTAAAATCATTAGCAATGCATTTACATTATACATATAATAGCCTATTCTATCAGTAATGCTTGCATTCATTCCTGACCACTGACAATCGCTTTCTTCCTGATTTCCAATGCATTCCTATAGTAAAATCATTAGCAATGCATTTACATTATATATAATAGCCCTATTCTATCAGTAATGCTTGCATTCATTTCTGACCACTGACAATCGCTTTCTTCCTGATTTCCAATGCATTCCTATAGTAAAATCATTAGCAATGCATTTACATTATACATATAATAGCCTATTCTATCAGTAATGCTTGCATTAATTCCTGACCACTGACAATCGCTTTCTTCCTGATTTAATGCATTCCTATAGTAAAATCATTAGCAATGCATTTACATTATACATATAATAGCCCTATTCTATCAGTAATACTTGCATTCATTCTGACCACTGACAATCGCTTTCTTCTGATTTCCAATGCATTCCTATAGTAAAATCATTAGCAATGCATTTACATTATACATATAATAGCCTATTCTATCAATAATGCTTGCATTCATTCCTGACCAATGACAATCGCTTTCTTCCTGATTTCAATGCATTCCTATAGTAAAATCATTAGCAATGCATTTACATTATACATATAATAGCCTATTCTATCAGTAATGCTTGCATTCATTCCTGACCACTGACAATCGCTTTCTTCCTGATTTCCAATGCATTCCTATAGTAAAATCATTAGCAATACCTTCCATTATACATATAATAGCCCTATTCTCTCCAGTAATGCTTGCATTCATTCCTGACCACTGACAATCGCTTTCTTCTGATTTTCAATGCATTCCTATAGTAAAATCATTAGCAATGCATTTTACATTATACATATAATAGCCCTATTCCTCTCAGTAATGCTTGCATTCATTCCTGACCAATGACAATCCCTTTCTTTCTGATTCCAATGCATTCCTATAGTAAAATCATTAGCAATGCATTTGTGCTCATATAATAGCCTATTCTATCAGTAATACTTGCATTAATTCCTGACCACTGACAATCGCTTTCTTCCTGATTTCCAATGCATTCCTATAGTAAAATCATTAGCAATGCATTTACATTATACATATAATAGCCTATTCTATGTTGTCGCGCATTCATTCCTGACCAATGACAATCGCTTTCTTCCTGATTTCCAATGCATTCCTATAGTAAAATCATTAGCAATGCATTTACATTATACATATAATAGCCTATTCTATCAGTAATGCTTGCATTAATTCCTGACCACTGACAATCGCTTTCTTCCTGATTTCCAGCCATTCCTAGTAATCATTAGCAATGCATTTACATTATACATATAATAGCCTATTCTATCAGTAATGCTTGCATTCATTCCTGACCACTGACAATCGCTTTCTTCCTGATTTCAATGCATTCCTATAGTAAAATCATTAGCAATGCATTTACATTATACATATAATAGCCTATTCTCTCAGTAATGGCATTCATTCCTGACCACTGACAATCGCTTTCTTCCTGATTTCCAGTGATTTCTATAGTAAATCAATAAATGCATTTACATTATATGACATATTCTGTCAATGCTTGCATTCATTCCTGACCACTGACAATCGCTTTCTTCCTGATTTCCAATGCATTCCTATAGTAAAATCGTGGCAATGCATTTACATTATACATATAATAGCCTATTCTATCAGTAATGCTTGCATTCATTCCTGACCACTGACAATCGCTTTTTCTTCCTGATTTCCAATGCATTCCTATAGTAAAATCATTAGCAATGCATTTACATTATACATATAATAGCCTATTCTATCAGTAATGCTTGCATTCATTCCCTGACCAATGACAATCGCTTTCTTCCTGATTTTCAATGCATTCCTATAGTAAAATCATTAGCAATGCATTTACATTATACATATAATAGCTATTCTCTCAGTAATGCTTGCATTCATTCCTGACCAATGACAATCCCTTTCTTTCTGATTTCCAATGCATTCCTATAGTAAAATCATTAGCAATGCATTTACATTATACATATAATAGCCCTATTCTATCAGTAATGCTTGCATTCATTCCTGACCACTGACAATCCCTTTCTTCCTGATTTCCAATGCATTCCTATAGTAAAATCATTAGCAACGCATTTATATAATAACCATGTTTTATCAATCATGTTTCTTCCTTCTTTTCAATAAATTTCCATTTTTTTTCTCTGATCAATCTATCTCAGTGTCTTCATTATCTATCTATCTATCTATCTATCTATCTATCTATCTATCTATCTGTCTATCTATCTATCTGAGTCTGTTCATTATCTATCTATCTATCTATCTATCTATCTATCTATCTTAGTCTGTTCATTATCTATGTATCTATCTCAGTGTCTTCATTATCTATCTATCTATCTATCTATCTATCTATCTATCTATCTATCTATCTATCTAGTCTTATCTATCTATCTATCTTAGTCTGTTCATTATCAATCTATCTATCTATCTTAGTCTGTTCATTATCTATCTATCTATCTATCTATCTATCTATCTATCTTAGTCTGTTCATTATCTATCTATCTTAGTCAGTTCATTATCTATCTATCTTAGTCAGTTCATTATCTATCTATCTATCTATCTATCTATCTATCTATCTATCTATCTATCTATCTATCTATCTTAGTCAGTTCATTATCTATCTATCTATCTATCTATCTATCTATCTATCTATCTTTGTCTTTATGTAAGTATATCAGTACATTCATGAGTAAATCATTATGTACAAAATTTCTTGCGATCTAAAACATTTTCCAGCTTTAAATAATACGCAAAAGAGTGATAAACCGTAAAAAACAAATTAGCCAATCTTCCAAATGGAATAAAAATAATAAGATATCAGAATGAAGATGCGAAAATAAAATCAATTGTTAGAGTAATCCTCAATCAACGTCGAAGAAGCAAAAACAGTTGCCCATCAAAGATTGTGCGTGTTGTATTGCATGTCTAAGACATCGGTTTTGACCAGGTTTATTGGCACTGGCATCAAATGGCTTCCTTTCATTTCCATCTGGTGTCATCAACTGTGATTTCGAAAAAAAGTCCTTTGCTGAAATTAGAAAAACGGTTGAACTTACGGAAGATTGAACCTTTCCCTGCAGATCAATGCGACAAAAAAAAAAAAAAAAATTGGCAGAGCTATTATTAAATTTTCAATGAGAGAATTTCGTTTCTTGCTTTCAATCAATTGAAAATTATATATTTATTTCTCAGCCGAAATCTTTTACGTGTTATTGAGGTCACTGTCAAATCTATCTGCTTAAATTCATTCATTCATACATTTATTCATGTTTCTATCTATCTATCTATCTATCTATCTATCTATCTATCTATCTATCTATCTATCTACTATCTATCTATCTATCTTATCTATCTATCTATCTATCTATCTATCTATCTATCTGTCTATTCATATCTATCTATCTATCTATCTATCTATCTATCTATCTATCTATCTATCTCAGTCTGTTCATATCTATCTATCTATCTATCTATCTATCTATCTATCTATCTATCTATCGTCATGTCTATTCTATCTATCTATCTATCTATCTATCTATCTATCTATCTCAGTCTGTTCATATCTATCTATCTATCTATCTATCTCAGTCTGTTCTATCTATCTATCTATCTATCTATCTATCTATCTATCTATCTATCTCAGTCTGTTCATATCTATATCTATCT
>JBBBDQ010001679.1:412500-465000 GCA_037127315.1 Ascarosepion bandense
TTTTAGTTTTTGCTTCGGGTTTGGCTCTAAGTAGGTATAATTGTAGTTCTTAGTCTCAACCATGATACCATTTACTCAGAGGGCTTATTTAGCCTTCAAAATTCAGTTTACGACGAAAAAACTTATTTGATATCGATACCAGAAAATCAAAATTTGACTTACATCCATTCATTTTTCTTTCAGTCTACGGTTTCCCTTTAACTGGAAACAACTATTGCTTTTTAGTCTTTCGTGCCAACGTCCAAAGAGTCTGAGCTCCAGGATCATGGATTAGTTTTAAATCTTTCATTACACCCGAGCAACGCCGGGCTATCCTGCTAATATATATATATATATATATATATCAGGTCCGATTGTAAATTGTCGCAATTATTTCATTATTTCAAATATTCGTTAGGCTGAGTCTGAGCTCGAGGACCATAGATTAGTTTTAAAGCTTTCATTACACCAGAGCAACGCCGGGCTATACTGCTAGTATTCGATATCGTCTCAGACACTTAGATGCCTCGGCCCGAAGATGATGGTCATATCTCGGCTCTAAAAACCAACGGCTTAGCGAAAAAAAATTGCCATGTGCAAAGTTGCCACCTACACAGTTCCATTGATGCCAGGTATCTCCGATGAATCTTGCGAGGCAGACAGATTCCTGGAGAACTGCTTCTTGGTACAGTTTTCCGATTTACATTTACAGTCATTGGTATCTGGATCTTCGCCTGTTAGGCCTTCACGATGTGGCCACTGGTTACTAGCCTCAGTAGTCATCTGCGTCTACTTCATATTCTTTTTCATCTTCTTCCTTTTTCTTCTTCTTCTTCTTCTTCATCATTTTCTTCATCTTTTTCTTCTTCTTCATCATTTTCATCTTCTTCATCTTATCCTTCTTCATCATCTTCTTCATCTTTTTCTTCTTCTTCACCATTTTCATCTTCTTCATCTTATCCTGCTTTTCTGCTTCTTCTTTTTTATCTTTTTCTTCTTTTTCTTTTTCTTGTCCCTTCATTGTTTTAAATTTTTATACTTTTACATTTTTTTAAATCATATCACCCCGAGAAAGGCGGTAATGCCACTGATGTGCAGGGGGCTACATAAGAGTGAAGAGATTCTAAAAGAAAAAACCAGAAACCGCATCCTAAACAGGAAACAAGGGATGAGCCTCTTCAACTGTTCAATAGATGTGGGTGGAATGTGAACCGGGCGATTGTTTAGTTTATCTACTCCAATTCATAAATTCCTTCTTTTTTCATTTAATTTTTTAATGTGTTTTTTTTTCTTTTATTCCTTACAACTACTACTACTTCTTCTTTCTTTCATTCTATTTATCCTTCTTTTTTCATTATCAATATACCATCACACCCATCGTCAGGAAAACAAAAATCTCTACCAGCAAACAGTTCTAATTCTCTGACTCGATAACATCATCCACCGGAAATGCCTTCTGCCTGACATGCGCAGTGTGAAAGTTGAGATATCTCTCTTTCCTCTATTAAAAGGATCATCACGGCTGTTAACGACTGCCATCACCATCATAGCCTTTCTAAAAGTGACATTATCACCTTTCAACGTTACAAACAAACCGAAGACCTACCTGGACTTGATAGTAATCTCAGGCCAACGTTATGTCTATATATTTCAACGATGATTTGGATATCACTAAATATTTCCCAAATTCTGAGACGAATCATTGAAATACCAGATAGGATTAGCAGGAATTTAGTTTCAGTTGTCCAGAATTTCATATTCAATGGCCTAACGTCTGAATTCCATTAATAGAATTAAAATAAAGAAGACATGGGTTTGATTGTTATATAAATCTCCAAATATATATATACACTTATCTTGAGGCAAAATATATTAAAAACAGTATTCTTTTTGAGTTAAAGTCTTCGTTGAGGCTGTAGTCATGAAACGGTTTTTGAAATATTTGGTTCACAAAGCAAAGCTGTGGTTGAAAAAAATATTTTATCGATGGCGATGGCAGTTTTTGTTATTGTCGATGACTCGTTTGAAATCGACGTCACATGTTACTCTCAGCACGCATGCGTGGAAAAAGAAAAATCTTGAAGACAGGTTCATATCTCCGATATTTGAAGGTCAAAATCTGTGAATGTTTATCATATTTCTTCACTGAAAATAGACTTGAGAAAAGAGTTTTAGTTTTCTCTCATTGGTCAAATATTTTGCAAACTTTCGACTAGATGTTGTAGCCGTATGGATATGGTTAATTTTTCTTTTTGATTCGACCTTGTGCCTTACTTAACCGAACTCCCTACAGATTACAAGTTTTATGTAGAGTTACTCATCAGAAGATTTTCATTGTTATCATCGTTGTCGGCAGGTTGGAATATGTGGAATTGTGTGGAATAGTGTAAGAATAAAATATACATTATTCATGTTAAAATAAAAAATTATTAAAAGAAGGAATAACAAGAATTCGTAGAAATTAATGTTTCATGAGAAAGTTAAGTTAAGGGTATCAAGAGTTCGTACAAAATGTTCGTAGTAGTAATTGTTGAAAGAGATAAGGAGAAAGAGAAAGAGAACAATGTCCGAGTCGCTTGAAGTTGAAGTTACATTTTAGATGTTTCGTTCCGTGGCTCCTATTTGACTCTCTGTCTGACTGACGTTGATGAAGTCCTTTTATTTTTAATCAAGATTCTTCGCACTTACTCGCAAAGTCTTTTTTGATCTTGCAAGTCACTCCCATTGGTCAGATAATCAGTTTATCACCTACTGGCAAAATCTGGTTTTGACGTTTTTAATAAGCACGTGGTCAATCCTTTTTTTATTTGGGAAAAACCAGGATTTCACACATCGTTGTGAATTTTTGTAAAAGTGAAGAAGATTGATTTTAATTAATGTTTATCCGCTACGCGTCTTGAACTTAAATTCAGAGTTTTGTCAAGGTGCTTCACTGAAGAATTTTCCCCTGTTTACTGCTCAAATTTATAAAATGAAACTGAATCATTGCTTGTTGCAAAGTTGAAAATAGGAATCACTCGAACTTTTATAAGTAAAAAAAAAAAATTATCTGATCCACGCCGCGGAAGAATATGTCGTCATACAGTTCGAGAGTGTATTCTTCCGCCGGGTCGGGGAAGATTGTTAAAGGTTCCCAAACGGAAGACACTGCGACATATTTCGGCCAGGTGCTTGGCTTAAGTCGTCCGACTTTCATGATATCAAATATAATATTTTCATTTCATAATGTCTTATCTTTATCGCATCAATGTGTTTTTTTAGTCATAATTATGCTAACACGAACGGAACCGGTGGAATTTCCACGGAAGGATAATTATGATTTCCTGGAAAAATTTTACTTTGTCATACTACAAATGATAGTAACGTCTTCAAACATAAAGTTATTGGATAATAAAATAACGATAACACAGAGTGTAATTTTATTAATATATCTATAAAAGTAATGTCCATAGAAGCTACTTTACTGTAATCTTATGTTACAAGCGGAACCCGTGGAATTTCCACGGAAGGATAATTATGATTTCCTGGAAAAATTTTACTTTGTCATACTACAAATGATAGTAACGTCTTCAAACATAAAGTTATTGGATAATAAAATAACGATAACACAGAGTGTAATTTTATTAATATATCTATAAAAGTAATGTCCATCGAAGCTACTTTACTGTAATCTTATGTTACAAGCGGAACCCGTGGAATTTCCACGGAAGGATAATTATGATTTCCTGGAAAAATTTTACTTTGTCATACTACAAATGACAGTAACGTCTTCAAACATAAGGGTATTGGATAATAAAATAACGATAACACAGAGTGTAATTTTATTAATATATCTATAAAAGTAATGTCCATAGAAGCTACTTTACTGTAATCTTATATTATATTAAGCGGCGTATGCACAGACCATAACCAAAATACTGTACGCTATTTTGTGAGAGATTTTGAAAGAGAAAATGTTTTTTTTATTACAGAATAATCATGGCTCTTGTGTCTATTGTAAACAAAAAAGACCAACTGAGTAATGGCCAAGGGTGTTGAGGCCAGAAATTTCGGTATTAGGTCGCGGTATACGACAACAAACCTACCTATTTTTACTATATTGTACAGTACACACACATATACACACAATTAGTGCTACAACCACCAGCTTAAATTTCTACTGCTATGGTAATACTGTAGGCTCTCTCCACCTACTTTCTCACATTTTACTACCCTTCCGTTTGGCAAAGGTGAGAGAAAGGCTGAGGAGAGTTTGAAAAAATAGAGGTGAAGGAAAGGCTCATATAGAGAGTAAGTGGCGTAACGAACGGACAAAGTAAGTAAATAAGGAAGAAACATAAAAATGTGCTGTTATGTTGTATGTGTGTGTATGTGTGTGTTTATCTGTGTGTGTGTCTGTTACCTATAGACTCCGAAACGACTGAACCGATTTTCTTGAAAATTTACACAGTTGTACTATAAGCATCTGCTAGTGTTCTTCGCTAGGTTTTGTGTCGAGGTACCCCCAATAAATATCGAAAATCGAGAATCGAAAAAATCGGGTTATAGAAGACGTGATCCGATTTTAATCAAATTTGATACACTCATAGACAAAGACATAAGAAACGATATTAAGAAGTTTCAAGTTTGCAGTTCTTACAATAGTGCAGAAAATTGATAATATATATATATATAATAGGCAAGATGTTTGTGTGTGTGTCTGTTTATCTGCCTGTAGTCTCAGCCATGATACCATTTACTCAGAGGACTTATTTAGCCTTCAAAATGCAGTTTACGACGAAAGAAACTTATTTGATATCGATACCAGGAAATCAAAATTTGACTTATATCCATTCATTTTTCTTTCAGTCTAGGTTTCGGTTTAACTGGAAACAACTATTGCTTTTTAGTCTTTCGTGCCAACGTCCAAAGAGTCTGAGCTCCGAAACCCTGGATTAGTTTTAAAGCTTTCATTATCCCCGAGCAACGCCGGGCTATATTGCTAGCGATTTGTAGTTTCAAAAATCATTTAAAAACTCTTCAGAACTTATTAATTATTAAGTGAAGACTACATTTATATAAATCATCATAAAACATGTAAGATTTTTTTAAAAATAATTTTTCTTCATGAAAACGGGCCTATTTTGAAAGTATGGAGGACCATATACGAGATTATCAGAAAATAATTTCGTTTATTTTAGTAAATGTATCGTCAACATTCCTCAAATTAGTTTTACGGAGAATATTTCCAACATTTTTAAGATTAGTGAGTACTTAAAAATTATATAAAAAATGCGTTCACCCGTCATTTACTTAAATTATGTTTTAACAGATAACGTCTCCGTAGGATAGCAACAAACCTGTAAACATCTTATCAGTGCTTGTTTAATGCTTGACGAATGCCTTACAATTCTTGTCAAGCATTGAAAAATACGGAAATTAGTGCAAATATTTGTTTTTAAAATCGATTTTTCCGCTTTTATTAACTTTAAAAAAAATATTTCTTTCAAATCAGAATAATTATATTTTTAAATGAGCTAACTTCCTTAAATAAAGTTTCTGGGGCGGACCTGAAGCAGATTCACACCACGTTTAATTTTGTTGTTTTTCTTTTTTTTTTTTTACTTTTTTCAGCGCAGTACTATCAATTGTTACTTAAACTTTACGATTATCCAAAAAATTTTGAAAAATTACAGTATTTAAACAATTTTTTTTAGTGAGGGGTTAGTTTCTCATACAACGTTAAAGTAAATCAATCCTCCATTTTCAATCCATTCACTTTGGGGTCGATTTGTTTATGTTAATTTCCTTGTTTTTCGTTGTTTTTTTTTGTTTTTTTACTTTTTCAGCGCAGTTCTATCGATTGTTGCTTAAACTTTCCGATTATCAAAAAGAATTTTGAAAAATTACAATATTTAAACAAGTGTGTGGTGGGGGGGGTCAGTTTCTCATACAACGGTAAAGTAAATCGATCCTCCATTTTCAAATCACTATAAGGTTGTATGAAAAACTGCCCACCCTCGATCTAAAATTGTTTAAATATTAAAATTTTTGTAATTTATTTTTGTCAATCGTAAAGTTTAAGGTGTAAAATATAATATTGCACTGAAAAAAATCCAAAAGATTTGATAATGAACAAATTTCCAGGTGGCGATAATGTCGTACCGGTTTCAAAATGGAGGCTCGATTTACTATAACGTTGTATGAGAAACTAATTCCCCCGCATCCCACCAGAAAATGTTTAATATTAAAATTTAAAAAATTTTTTTTTGTCAGTCGTAAAGCTAAGTGGGTAATTGACAGAACTGCGTTGAAATAAGTAAAAAAAAATAAAAAATAAAAAATAAAAAAAAATGGAAAACAACGAAATTAAAGTTGGTGGTAGTCTGCTTCAGGTCCGCCCAAAACACATTTAATGACTAAAAGTCGGGAACAAGTTGTCTGGCTTCAGGACCGCCGTTTTTGTTTTTTTTTTAGCAAAGAAACTTACATTGCGATAACAGGCGGCTAAAAAGGGAGCTAATCAGCTATTTTAGAAAAAAAAAAATATCGATTCCAAATGACATTTATCCCCCACTTTATATCCAAATTATAATAGTAAGGAATTTTTTTTTATATATAATCATATCGCCATTTTACGCATTTTACTGCCGCTGTTTTGCAGGGGGTTACATAAGAGGAAGCTTATAAGAAAGAGTGACAGGTTATAGGGGGTGTCAGGAAGTGGGTAAGAGAAGGATGAATGTGACCATAAAGTGAGGGATCAGTTTATATATTAATTGTAATATAGAATTGTTCACCCACTTTATGTCCACATTATAACAGTATAGAATTTTTTTTAATAATCATCTCGTGGCCTAGGGGTAGAATCGCCGACTGACGCCGATTCGGTCGGGTTTCAATCTTGGGTTAGGAAGCGATCGGAGTAAAAGTCGTACTGATGAGCTGTGAGTTCGAATTCCAGTTGAATTCATTGCATTCACTTACGCGCAAATACCCTTGCGAAAGGTATTAATCCGTCTCTTCCTTCCAGTTATGGGTTAAATAACGGGACAGATTGGGTTCTATAGCCTTCGCTGGCAACCAGTCTACCGCAGAAAGCAATGGCAACCTACTGCGGGATAATCTTCTGCCCAGTCAGTCATGTCTCTTTCGACATATGATCACCCAAGCGTGTTTCACGTATGGGACTTAACTGACTGATCGTTCCAAGCAAGGCATTTTACTGCCACTGTTTTGCAGGGGGTTACATAGGAGGAACGTCGATAGTTTATAGTTGGTGTCAGGAAGTGTGTAAGAGAAGGATGTGAATACTGATGAGAGTGGAGTGGACGGAGAAAGGAGCACGAGAGAAAGTTATGAGAAAGTGACAGGTTATAGGGGGTGTCAGGAAGTGGGTAAGAGAAGGATGAGAATACTGATGAGAGTGGAGTGGACGGAGAAAGGAGCATGAGAGAAAGTTATGAGAAAGAGTGTCAGGTTATAGGGAGTGTCAGGAAGAGGGTTAGAGAAGGATGAGAATACTGATGAGAGTGGAGTGGACGGAGAAAGGAGCACGAGAGAAAGTTATGAGAAAGAGTGACAGGTTATAGGGGGTGTCAGGAGGTGGGTAAGGGAAGGATGAGAATACTGATGAGAGTGGAGTGGACGGAGAAAGGAGCATGAGAGAAAGTTATGAGAAAGAGTGACATGTTATAGGGGGTGTCAGGAAGTGGGTAAGAGAAGGATGAGAATACTGATGAGAGTGGAGTGGACGGAGAAAGGAGCACGAGAGAAAGTTATGAGAAAGAGTGACAGGTTATAGGGGGCGTCAGGAAGTGGGTAAGAGGAGGATGAGAATACTGATGAGAGTGGAGTGGACGGAGAAAGGAGCATGAGAGAAAGTTATGAGAAAGAGTGTCAGGTTATAGGGAGTGTCAGGAAGAGGGTTAGAGAAGGATGAGAATACTGATGAGAGTGGAGTGGACGGAGAAAGGAGCACGAGAGAAAGTTATGAGAAAGAGTGACAGGTTATAGGGGGCGTCAGGAAGTGGTTAAAGAAGGACGAGTATACTGATGAGAGTGGAGCGGACGGAGAAAGGAGCATGAGAGAAAGTTATGAGAAAGAGTGTCAGGTTATAGGGGGTGTCAGGAAGTGGGTAAGAGAAGGATGAGAATACTGATGAGAGTGGAGCGGACGGAGAAAGGAGCATGAGAGAAAGTTATGAGAAAGAGTGTCAGGTTATAGGGGGTGTCAGGAAGTGGGTAAGAGAAGGATGAGAATACTGATGAGAGTGGAGTGGACGGAGAAAGGAGCATGAGAGAAAGTTATGAGAAAGAGTGTCAGGTTATAGGGGGTGTCAGGAGGTGGGTAAGGGAAGGATGAGAATACTGATGAGAGTGGAGTGGACGGAGAAAGGAGCATGAGAGAAAGTTATGAGAAAGAGTGTCAGGTTATAGGGAGTGTCAGGAAGAGGGTTAGAGAAGGATGAGAATACTGATGAGAGTGGAGTGGACGGAGAAAGGAGCACGAGAGAAAGTTATGAGAAAGAGTGACAGGTTATAGGGGGTGTCAGGAGGTGGGTAAGGGAAGGATGAGAATACTGATGAGAGTGGAGTGGACGGAGAAAGGAGCATGAGAGAAAGTTATGAGAAAGAGTGACATGTTATAGGGGGTGTCAGGAAGTGGGTAAGAGAAGGATGAGAATACTGATGAGAGTGGAGTGGACGGAGAAAGGAGCACGAGAGAAAGTTATGAGAAAGAGTGACAGGTTATAGGGGGCGTCAGGAAGTGGGTAAGAGGAGGATGAGAATACTGATGAGAGTGGAGTGGACGGAGAAAGGAGCATGAGAGAAAGTTATGAGAAAGAGTGTCAGGTTATAGGGAGTGTCAGGAAGAGGGTTAGAGAAGGATGAGAATACTGATGAGAGTGGAGTGGACGGAGAAAGGAGCACGAGAGAAAGTTATGAGAAAGAGTGACAGGTTATAGGGGGCGTCAAGAAGTGGTTAAAGAAGGACGAGTATACTGATGAGAGTGGAGCGGACGGAGAAAGGAGCATGAGAGAAAGTTATGAGAAAGAGTGTCAGGTTATAGGGGGTGTCAGGAAGTGGGTAAGAGAAGGATGAGAATACTGATGAGAGTGGAGTGGACGGAGAAAGGAGCATGAGAGAAAGTTATGAGAAAGAGTGTCAGGTTATAGGGAGTGTCAGGAAGAGGGTTAGAGAAGGATGAGAATACTGATGAGAGTGGAGTGGACGGAGAAAGGAGCACGAGAGAAAGTTATGAGAAAGAGTGACAGGTTATAGGGGGCGTCAGGAAGTGGTTAAAGAAGGACGAGTATACTGATGAGAGTGGAGCGGACGGAGAAAGGAGCATGAGAGAAAGTTATGAGAAAGAGTGACAGGTTATAGGGGGTGTCAGGAAGTGGGTAAGATAAGGATGAGAATACTGATGAGAGTGGAATGGACGGAGAAAGGAGCATGAGAGAAAGTTAGAGAAAGAGTGTCAGGTTATAGGGGGTGTCAGGAAGTGGGTAAGAGAAGGATGAGAATACTGATGAGAGTGGAGTGGACGGAGAAAGGAGCATGAGAGAAAGTTATGAGAAAGAGTGTCAGGTTATAAGGGGTGTCAGGAGGTGGGTAAGGGAAGGATGAGAATACTGATGAGAGTGGAGTGGACGGAGAAAGGAGCATGAGAGAAAGTTATGAGAAAGAGTGTCAGGTTATAGGGAGTGTCAGGAAGAGGGTTAGAGAAGGATAAGAATACTGATGAGAGTGGAGTGGACGGAGAAAGGAGCACGAGAGAAAGTTATGAGAAAGAGTGACAGGTTATAGGGGGTGTCAGGAGGTGGGTAAGGGAAGGATGAGAATACTGATGAGAGTGGAGTGGACGGAGAAAGGAGCATGAGAGAAAGTTATGAGAAAGAGTGACATGTTATAGGGGGATGTCAGGAAGTGGGTAAGAGAAGGATGAGAATACTGATGAGAGTGGAGTGGACGGAGAAAGGAGCACGAGAGAAAGTTATAGAAAGAGTGACAGGTTATAGGGGGCGTCAGGAAGTGGGTAAGAGGAGGATGAGAATACTGATGAGAGTGGAGTGGACGGAGAAAGGAGCATGAGAGAAAGTTATGAGAAAGAGTGTCAGGTTATAGGGAGTGTCAGGAAGAGGGTTAGAGAAGGATGAGAATACTGATGAGAGTGGAGTGGACGGAGAAAGGAGCACGAGAGAAAGTTATGAGAAAGAGTGACAGGTTATAGGGGGCGTCAAGAAGTGGTTAAAGAAGGACGAGTATACTGATGAGAGTGGAGCGGACGGAGAAAGGAGCATGAGAGAAAGTTATGAGAAAGAGTGTCAGGTTATAGGGGGTGTCAGGAAGTGGGTAAGAGAAGGATGAGAATACTGATGAGAGTGGAGTGGACGGAGAAAGGAGCATGAGAGAAAGTTATGAGAAAGAGTGTCAGGTTATAGGGAGTGTCAGGAAGAGGGTTAGAGAAGGATGAGAATACTGATGAGAGTGGAGTGGACGGAGAAAGGAGCACGAGAGAAAGTTATGAGAAAGAGTGACAGGTTATAGGGGGCGTCAGGAAGTGGTTAAAGAAGGACGAGTATACTGATGAGAGTGGAGCGGACGGAGAAAGGAGCATGAGAGAAAGTTATGAGAAAGAGTGACAGGTTATAGGGGGTGTCAGGAAGTGGGTAAGATAAGGATGAGAATACTGATGAGAGTGGAATGGACGGAGAAAGGAGCATGAGAGAAAGTTATGAGAAAGAGTGTCAGGTTATAGGGGGTGTCAGGAAGTGGGTAAGAGAAGGATGAGAATACTGATGAGAGTGGAGTGGACGGAGAAAGGAGCATGAGAGAAAGTTATGAGAAAGAGTGTCAGGTTATAAGGGGTGTCAGGAGGTGGGTAAGGGAAGGATGAGAATACTGATGAGAGTGGAGTGGACGGAGAAAGGAGCATGAGAGAAAGTTATGAGAAAGAGTGTCAGGTTATAGGGAGTGTCAGGAAGAGGGTTAGAGAAGGATAAGAATACTGATGAGAGTGGAGTGGACGGAGAAAGGAGCACGAGAGAAAGTTATGAGAAAGAGTGACAGGTTATAGGGGGCGTCAGGAAGTGGTTAAAGAAGGACGAGTATACTGATGAGAGTGGAGCGGACGGAGAAAGGAGCATGAGAGAAAGTTATGAGAAAGAGTGTCAGGTTATAGGGGGTGTCAGGAAGTGGGTAAGATAAGGACGAGTATACTGATGAGAGTGGAGTGGACGGAGAAAGGAGCACGAGAGAAAGTTATGAGAAAGAGTGACAGGTTATAGGGGGCGTCAGGAAGTGGTTAAAGAAGGACGAGTATACTGATGAGAGTGGAGCGGACGGAGAAAGGAGCACGAGAGAAAGTTATGAGAAAGAGTAACAGGTTATAGGGGGTGTCAGGAAGTGGGTAAGATAAGGATGAGAATACTGATGAGAGTGGAATGGACGGAGAAAGGAGCATGAGAGAAAGTTATGAGAAAGAGTGACAGGTTATAGGGAGTGTCAGGAAGTGGATAAGAGAAGGATGAGAATACTGATGAGAGTGGAGTGGACGGAGAAAGGAGCACGAGAGAAAGTTATGAGAAAGAGTGACAGTTTATAGGGGGTGTCAGGAGGTGGGTAAGGGAAGGATGAGAATACTGATGAGAGTGGAGTGGACGGAGAAAGGAGCATGAGAGAAAGTTATGAGAAAGAGTGACATGTTATAGGGGGTGTCAGGAAGTGGGTAAGAGAAGGATGAGAATACTGATGAGAGTGGAGTGGACGGAGAAAGAAGCACGAGAGAAAGTTATGAGAAAGAGTGACAGGTTATAGGGGGCGTCAGGAAGTGGTTAAAGAAGGACGAGTATACTGATGAGAGTGGAGCGGACGGAGAAAGGAGCACGAGAGAAAGTTATGAGAAAGAGTGTCAGGTTATAGGGGGTGTCAGGAAGTGGGTAAGAGAAGGATGAGAATACTGATGAGAGTGGAGTGGACGGAGAAAGGAGCATGAGAGAAAGTTATGAGAAAGAGTGTCAGGTTATAGGGAGTGTCAGGAAGAGGGTTAGAGAAGGATGAGAATACTGATGAGAGTGGAGTGGACGGAGAAAGGAGCACGAGAGAAAGTTATGAGAAAGAGTGACAGGTTATAGGGGGCGTCAGGAAGTGGTTAAAGAAGGACGAGTATACTGATGAGAGTGGAGCGGACGGAGAAAGGAGCATGAGAGAAAGTTATGAGAAAGAGTGACAGGTTATAGGGGGTGTCAGGAAGTGGGTAAGATAAGGATGAGAATACTGATGAGAGTGGAATGGACGGAGAAAGGAGCATGAGAGAAAGTTATGAGAAAGAGTGTCAGGTTATAGGGGGTGTCAGGAAGTGGGTAAGAGAAGGATGAGAATACTGATGAGAGTGGAGTGGACGGAGAAAGGAGCATGAGAGAAAGTTATGAGAAAGAGTGTCAGGTTATAAGGGGTGTCAGGAGGTGGGTAAGGGAAGGATGAGAATACTGATGAGAGTGGAGTGGACGGAGAAAGGAGCATGAGAGAAAGTTATGAGAAAGAGTGTCAGGTTATAGGGAGTGTCAGGAAGAGGGTTAGAGAAGGATAAGAATACTGATGAGAGTGGAGTGGACGGAGAAAGGAGCACGAGAGAAAGTTATGAGAAAGAGTGACAGGTTATAGGGGGCGTCAGGAAGTGGTTAAAGAAGGACGAGTATACTGATGAGAGTGGAGCGGACGGAGAAAGGAGCATGAGAGAAAGTTATGAGAAAGAAAGTGTCAGGTTATAAGGGGTGTCAAGGAGGAAGTGGGTAAGATAAGGATGAGAATACTGATGAGAGTGGAATGGACGGAGGAAAGGAGACATGAGAGGAAAGTTATGAGAAAGAGTGACAGGTTATGAAGTGTCAGGAAGTGGGTAAAGAAGGATAGAGAATACTGATGAGAGTGGGTGGACGGAGAAAGGAGCACGTGAGGAAAGTTATGCAGGGAAAAAGTGACAGGTTATTAGGGGGTGTCAGGAAGTGGGTAAGGGAAGGATGAGAATACTGATGAGAGTGGAGTGGACGGAGAAAGGAGCATGAGAGAAAGTTATGAGAAAGAGTGACATGTTATAGGGGGTGTCAGGAAGTGGGTAAGAGATGGATGAGAATACTGATGAGAGTGGAGTGGACGGAGAAAGGAGCATGAGAGAGAGAGAGAGAGATAGCAGGTTACTGAGATAGGAGATGAATATTTATTTTACATTTAAATTCTTGGAGATTGTAGCTGTCGGGAAACCAAGTAAATGGAAGGGAATTCCACAGGCGGGAAGTGCGAGAGAAGAAGCTGATGGAGTAGAATTTGCGTTTTCATTTTATTGTTTTCACAGTAAAACGGTGGGACCTAGTTGCTAATCTTTTGGCTCGAGTAAAGTTATATATAGGAGGTACCAATGAGCTATGTACATCCGAACAGAAGTCGTGAAAGTATTTGTAAAAGAGACACAGGGAAGCCACGTTGCGCCGGTGAGAAATTGACTGTCGCTGCCAAGTCGGGATCGATCACATTACCGATTCTCCGTTGAATTTTGTCCAGGACCCCTAGGTGGATAGCAGGGGCACCCGACCAGATATGACAGCAGTACTCAATGTACAGGCTGATGGTAAGAGAAGGATGACTGTGACCATAAAGTGAGGGATCAATTTATATATTGATTGTAATGTAGAATTGATCCTATAATTCATATGCACATTGTAATAGTAGAGAATGTTTTTTTATAATCATATCGCCCCAAGCTAAGTTCATCGGAGCAGAAACCGTGAAAATATTTGTAGAAGAGTCACGGGGAAACCACATTGCGCCAGTGAGAATGTGACTGTACCTGAGCTACCAATTCGGGATCGATCATCTTACAGATTCTCTGTTGGATTTTGTCAAGCACTCCGAGGTGGATAGCAGGGGAAGCCGATCAGATATGCAGGAGTATTCAATGCACAGGCGGATGGTAAGAGAAGGATGACTGATGCCATAAAGTGAGGGATCAGCTTATATATTGATTGTAATGTAGAATTGAACTCCCACTTTATATCCACATTGTAATAGTATAGAATTTTTTTATAATCATATCGCCCCAAGCTAAGTTCATTGGAGCAGAAGCCGTGAAAATATTTGTAGAAGAGACACAGGGAAACCACACTGCGCGGGTGAGAAAGTGACTGTATCTGTGCTGGCAAGTCGGGATCGATCACATTACAGATTCTCCGTTGAATTTTGTCAAGCACTCCGAGGTGGATAGCAGGGGCACCCGACCAGATATGGCAGCAGTATTCAATGCACGGGCGGATGGTAGATTTGTATATGTGCAGGAAACGGGAAAAACTTCCTGGCTCTACACATAGAAACGACTTTCTTAGCAGCGGGTTTAGCTATGGATTCTATATAGTTGTTCCACTTGAGGTCTGATGTGAGAGTTAAGCCGAGGAGGTGCAGTATTTTACTTTCATGGAGACTTGCCTGATCCATGCTAATGGGCGGAAGGAACGATTGTCTGTGATGGTCAATAGATAGCAGCTTCGTTTTGGAAGTATTAAAATTTACGAGCCAATTCATGAATTGGGGGGTAACAGTGAGCTAGGTTCATCTGAGCAGAAGACATGAAAGTATTTGTAGAAGAGACACAGGGAAGCCACATTGCGCCGGTGAGAAAGTGACTGTATCCGAGCTGCCAGGTCGGGATCAATCACATTACAGATTCTCCGTTAGATTTTGTCAAGGATCCCCACGTGGATAGTAGGAGCACCCGACCAGATATGGCAGCAGTATTCAATGCACGGGCTGATGGTAGATTTGTATATGTGGAGGATTGTTTCAGTCGGGAAAAAACTTCACAGAGAAACGACCTTCTAAGCAGCGGATTTAGCTATGGATTCTATGTAGTCATTCCACTTGAGATCTGTTGTGAGAGCTAACCCGAGGAGGCGCAGTGCTTTTCTTACTGGAAATAGTAAATTTAATTATTCAACTTTCAATTAAACCTAGAATGAAAGATTCAAAAAAGCTTTGCTTTCATAAAAATTGATTTAAATCTTAGGCATCCCGAAAAAAATTGGAGGTACTTAGTTTTATGCAATTGGTGTTAAATTGTTTTGTGAATAGAAAATCTTTTTGTAAAGTTTCCGACATTTTCTTATTGATTCTTGAGAAAATCGTTAGTGCAAATTTGCACAACCACCCTCCACTCTTTTACGAGAGAATCACCGATATTTGTAATTGTCTTTCGCGAACAATTTCTCATCGGCCTTCGGCAGTAAACAGATAATGAAATGAGCTTCGTTGCTCAGCGGCCATTTTAACTCTGTCATCATAAAACTGAACAAACGACCTTGTTTAATTTGATTACTTTAACAAAAGGGAAGAGGTAACCGGGGTTCGTTTCGTTTTCATTTTTATAATCGCTCTGTCGGAGTTGACTGAACTGTTTTCGATGTTATAATATTAACCCTCTAGGGCCATTCGTATTTGATACAGTATTTCCCTATAAGGAAACATTTGGTATTTCCCTATAAGGAAACATTTGGTATTTCCCTATAAGGAAACATTTGGTATTCATTGACTGAGCAGTCAGTACTGCTTTCATTTGAAATTTATAAAATATTTCTCTTAAAAAATTGTTCAGGAAAATATTTCTTTCAAGGCTTGTTTTCATACTGTATCAAATATGATACGAATGGCCCGAGAGGGTTAATAATATAATATGATTAAGGCTTCTACTTGTCATAAAGTGGGGGATCAGTTCTATATTGTTATGAAGTAATAAACGGATCCCCCACTAATTACTACTTAACCCTCTAGGGCCATTCGTATCATATTTGATACAGTATTTCCCTATAAGGAAACATTTGGTATTTCCCTATAAGGAAACATTTGGTATTCATTGACTGAGTAGTCAGTACTGCTTTCATTTGAAATTTATAAAATATTTCTCTTAAAAAATTTTTCAGGAAAATATTTCTTTCAAGGCTTGTTTTCATACTGTATCAAATATGATACGAATGGCCCTAGAGGGTTAAATTCAGATGAATTTTTCTGAAAGTCATTTTGTTTAGTATACAGCTTGGTGGTTGAGATAAATATGTTTTATTTGAGCGGTTTCTGTTTTTTGTTTATATTTATATATATATATATATATATATATATATATATATATATATATATATAGGATGTCTATAAAATTCGTGTGCACTTAAAGAAATTCATAACTTTATTCGTACTTGTGATAGCAATAATTTATAAAAAGGATTAGAAAGAAAGAAATCTATATTTTTTAAGTTTTTACTGAAATTTTATTTAAGTTTCCACATGTCCTCCATCATTAGCAATACAAAGGGTAACACGATTTTGAAGTTCATGGAAAACATTTGCCAACTGATTTACAGTAATATAGTCTTTATACAGAGTGTCTATAAAGTTTGTGTGCACTTCAAAAAAATTTATAACTCTATTTGTATTTGCAATAGAAATAATTTGTAAAAAGGATTAGAAAGAAAGAAATCTATATTTTTTAAGGTTTTACTGAAATTTTATTTAAATTTCTACATGTCCTCCAACATTAGCAATACAAAGGGTAACACGATTTTGAAGTTCATGGAAAACATTTGCCAACTGATTTACAGTAATGCCTGAAATCACATTAGTTATTTTAGCTTTCAAATCTTCTAATGAACTAGGTTTGGTTGCATACACAATTGTTTTCACATGAAAAAAAATCTAATGGTTTCAAATCTGGCGAATATGGAGGCCAATGAAATGGTCCACCACTTCCGATTTATCTCTTAGGAAATTCCTGATTTAGAAACTGTCTAACACGCAGAGTGAATATGACAAAGAACTGCATCTTGTTGAAACACTATTATCTAACAAGTTTAACTGTTCAAGCTCAGTTTTTAAAGATTATTTCTATCACAAATACAAATAAAGTTATAATATTTTTAAGTGCACACGGACTTTATGGACACCTTGGATATTAAAATTTATTAAACGCGTAAAACGACCAGAAGACCGTCGTTAACTAGAGCAAAAGATAGCTTCTCAACTTTGACACATCCAAAATTAAACTTCTTTCCATTAATCATCTGAGAGACCCCTCTCTGCCTTCCATCAGTATAAATGATTCTTCTTCTTCTTCTTCTTCTTCTTCTTCTTCTTTTTAATCATATCACCCCAAGCAAGGCGAAAACGCCACTGATGCGCAGGGGGCTACGTAAGAGTGAAAAGATTGGAAAAGAGAAAAACCGGAAACCACAACTTAAACAGGAAACAAGGGATGAGCCTCTTCACCTGTTCAATAGACGTGGGTGGAGTGTGAACCGGGCGATAGTTTAGTCTATCTACTCCAATTGAAAAAAATAAAAATAAAAAAAGAGTGAAAAGATTGGAAAAGAGAAAAACCGGAAACCACATCCTAAACAGGGAACAAGGGATGAGCTTCTCCACCTGTTCAACAGACGTGGGTGGAGTGTGAACCGGGTGATAGTTTCTTCTTCTTCTTCTTCTATGTACCATGTCCCTTCAAGACGTAGGCGATCATGACCCTCCACATCTCCCTATCCCTGATGTTCCTTCGCACGCTTTCTCCTGTTACACCACCCAAACCCCGCTCTGCCATCCACTAGCTCAAGCCCATAAATCTAGAATATAAATGTATAAAAACTAGCATGGTCACAAAATGAGGGATCAGTTTACATATAAATTATAACATAGAATTGATCCCCCATTTTATGCCCACATTATAATTTCTTATAAACAGTTGGCATATATCTTCCTTTTCTATGTGCCCTGTCCCTTCAGGAGGTAGGTAATCATGAACCTCCACATCTCGCTATCCCTGGTGGCTCTTAGCAGGCCTTCTGTTATACCACCCAAGCCCCGCTCTGCCATCCACTATCTCAAGCCCATAAATCTAGAATATAAATGTATAGAAACTAGCATGGCCACAAAGTGAGAGATCAGTTTATATATTGATTATAATATAGAATTGATTACCCACTTTATATCCATATTATAATTTTTTATAAACAGGTGACATATATATTCTTCTATGTGCCCTGTCCTTTCAGGACGTAGGCGATCATGGCTTTCCACGTCTCCCTATTCCTGGTGGCTCTTAGCACGCTTTCTCCTGTTGCACCACGCAACCCTCGTTCCGTCAGCCACCTGATCAGGTCCTTCAATATGTTATCCGCTACTTTCCCCAGTCTCTTTTTCACTCTATCTGGCCTGTTAGTATCAGGTTCTCCAAGCCCTCCTTCCTCATTGCATGTCCCAGGAACTTTAGCTGTCTCTTCCTGATGCTCAGAATTAATTTACTTTTCGTCTCCATTCTTTCCAAAACCTCATCATTGCTCACATACTTGATCCATGATATCCGCAGCATCCTTCTGTAGAACCACATTTCAGTTGTTTCAAGTTTTTTCCTTCATATGCGAAGATTTTGTCCAACATTCACTGCCATATTGAAGAATCGACGTCACATAGCAATCCAGTACTCTCTTCTTAGTTCCGAGCGAAGTTGTCCTGTTTCTTAATACTCTTCTCAGCTCCTGGAATGCTTCTTTTGCCATGCCAATTCGCCTTCGGATCTCAGTGTCACACTTTTCGTCTTCTGTTAGAACACTTCCTAGGTATTTAAATTTTTGTACCTGTTTGATTTTAGAGTCCCTCACCGGGATTTGTCATTTTGGGCTGCCCTTTTTGCTGGTGACCATGCATTCGGTTTTCTTGCAGTTTATTTGTAGTCTTTTCTTGTCACTCTCTTCAGCTACCTTCTGTAGGAGGTCTTGTAGTTTCCTTTCTGTGTCTGCTATCAGCACTGTATCATCTGCATACCTTATGTTGTTCAAATTGTGGCCTCCGATGACGAATCCTGACATAACGTCTAGGGTCCTCAGAATAGTGCTTGTAAATAAAAATATTGAGAAACATTAAGATTTCGATCACTTATCTTTCCCCATTCAGAGTTATACAGAGATACTATACACTTTCTTTTATGTGCCGTGTCTGTTCTGTCATCCACTTGTTCAGGCCCTTCAAATATGTTATCCGCTGCTTTCCCCTGTCTCTTGTTTTCCTTTATCTGGCCTGTTAGTATCAGATTCTCCAAGCCCTCCTTCCTCATTGCATGTCCCATGGACTTTAGCTGTCTCTTCCTGAGGCTCAATATTAATTTCCTTTTTAATGAATTTCCACATGCTCGGTCCATGGTATCAGTAGCATCCTTCTGTAGAACCAAATTTCAGCTGTTTTTCCTTTATCTTTGTTGATATTGTCCAACATTCACTGCCATATTGAAGAACTGACATCACATAGCAATCTAGTACTTACTTCTTTGTTTCTAGTGAAAATTTTCTGTCTCTTGATACTCTACTCAACTTCTGGAACGCGTCCTTCACCATGCCAGTTCAACTTTGGATCTCTGTGTCTCACTTTCCGTCTTCTGTTAGAACACCTCCCAGGTATTTAAATTTTTGTACCTGCTTGATTTTAGTATCCCTCACCTGTACTTGGCATTTTGGGTCGCATTTGGTTTTCTTGCAGTTTATTTGTAGTCTTTTCTTGTTACTCTCTGCAGCTACCTTCTGTAGGAGGTCTTGCAGTTTCCTTTCCGTGTCTGCTATCAGCATTTTATCATCTGCGTACCTTACGTTGTTCAAATTGTGGCCTCCGATGACGAATCCTGGCATAACGTTTGGGTCCTCAGAATAGTGCTTGTAAATAAAAATATCCATGTCACTCTCTTCAGCTACCTTCTGTAGGAGGTCTTGTGGTTTCCTTTCTGTGTTGGCTATCAGCACTATAACCTTCTAGAAAGTGACTCGTTGTACCTTCATGGGCTATCATCCTAACCTGATATGACGTGGGAGGAGTATATTGAATTATATTGAATTTATTGCTAGGTCAACGGCTAAGAATTTCGCTTAACTGTGTCGTAAGAGACAATTTTTCTCTCCAGAATCTTGGATTCAGTCGTCCGACTTTCATGTTATTAAATGTAATATTTTCATTTTATGTCCTCAATGTGTTTTTTAGTCTTAATTATGTTAACATTTGTCATAGAAATGTTGTCATGTTCTAGATTATTGCTTCATATGTAATATATGGAAATACATTTTTAAACAAAGATTTATCATCAAAATCTTTATGTTATTATAAAGAAGAAAAATATATTTTAATTTTTTAAAAAATATTTTTAAATCTTTTCTAGCATGTTAGAATTTTTTATTTTATTTTATCTGGGATCAGAGCTGACTATAATAATTTAAGCGCCTTTTTTTTCCGGTGAAAAACGCATTAATTAAAAAATTCTTGCAAAAATCAAATGATTGTCGGATGTTAATGAAATTTTCAAATCAATTTATTTATTAAATTATTTTTTTATATAAAATCCTTGTAAAATATATATTTTTTTTTACATTCCATTTCAAAAATTGAATTATCTATAAGTCTAATATTTTTTTTAATCATTTCACCCCAAGCAAGGGATTTCACTGCCGGTGAGTACATAGGGGATAATTTATAATAACAAAAGAACCATTCTATTTTCTTTTAGAATTATCCACTTGGCATAATATATATATATATATATATATATATATATATATATAGCAAATATACAGTGTGCGATAGGTAAATTGTCGCTATTTGCCTTGTAAAATTTTGCTAAGTAATAATAACAAAAGAACCGTACTATTTTCATTTAGAATTATTCACTTGGCAATAAATACTAAAAAATAGTATGAAATACATCATTTTTTTTTTAAACTGGTGTGGCCTAATAATTATAACCGGTAGTATATATATATATATATATCAAATCTAGAGGGCGCGATGGGTAAACTGTCACTATTTGCCTTGTCAAATTTTGCTAAGTAATAATAACAAAAGAACCATTCTATTTTCGTTTCGAATTATCCACTTGGCAATAAATACTAAAAATAGTATGAAATACGTCATTTCTTAAAAAAAAAAATAAACTGGGGTGGCCTATTATGACCAGTAGTATATATATATATATATATATAGCAAAGCTACAGGGTGCGATGGGTAATTTGTCGCTATTTGCTTTGTCTAATTTTGCAAAGTAATTAATAACAAAAGAACCATTCTATTTTCATTTAGAATTATCTACTTGGCAATAAATACTAAAAATGATGTATTTCATACTATTTTTAAGTATTTATTGCCAAGTGAATAATTCTAAATGAAAATAGAATGGTTATCGTGAAACCTGATGAAGATCAATAATAATAATAATAATAATAACTAGCAGAACCCGTGGAATTTCCAGATTTTACCGTCTTTTCCCCTCGTTCTGGTAAGCGTCGGTTACCCTCTTTTCTATCATGAATAGACTGATTTATTCATGACTAGCAGCATAGCCCGGCGTTGGTCGGGTGTAATGAAAGCTTTGATATTCAGAAGGTTTCAGTTCTTACAATAGTGCAGAAAATCGATAATATATATATATATATATATATAGGACCATGGATTAGTTTTATCCATGGTCCTGGAGCTCAGTGTGAAGTTTGATGAGAATCGGATAAAAATTGTAGATTTGTATAAAGGACATACTGACAGATAAACAGACACACACACAAACATCTTGCCTTATATATATATATATATATATATATATATATATATATATATATTATCGATGATCTGCACTATTGTAAGAAATGCAACCTTCAGAAAATCGTTTCTTATGTCTTTGTCTATGAGTGTATGAAATTTGATTCAAATCGGACCACTCCTTCTATAACCCGATTTTTTCGATTATCGATTTTCGATATTTATCGGGGGTACCTCGACACAAAACCTAGCTAAGAACACTCGCAGACGCTTATATTACAACTGCGTAAATTTTCAAGAAAGTCGGTTCAGTCGTTTCGGAGTCTATAGGTAACGGATACACACACACAGACACACACACACACGCACACACACACAGACAAAGTTCCATTTATAAATAAGTTTAGATAAGTAGTCCTTGGTATTTTCTAAGGGGAGTGGGGCAGATACTACTTTGGAAGAGACCCGTCTAGCTAAACATTAAATATTATACCCTTGTAAAAATTGAGACAAAACCGAATGTCTTCTTAGGATCTTTCACACTTCTCTGGGCATGTATACGTCGTGTCTTGACTTTGTTTTTCTCTGTCAAGAATACCATGAACTAAATATTTGAGCAATGACAAAGTGTTAGAGAAAATGCAAACAAAAAGGAAACTTATACTTAACATCTGGAAGCGACAACTAGGGCACATAATTAGGAAAGAGGGTTCGGAAAAGTTGATACTCACAGGAGAGACTCGTGGAAAATGATGCCTAACCTGCCTAGTGAGATTGACTAAATGTTATGACCGAAAAGCCACAGAAAGATAACACGGACTCGGATATAAGGTTGATTAGTATAGTCTCGGGAAACGTAGTAAAAAGGTAAACGTGGACTGTAGAGTACTTTCTCTCGCAGGCGTCCTGACTCACTCATTCACTCACTCTAGGTCTTCACAATGATACGTTTGTTCATTATCTATCTATCTATCTATCTATCTATCTATCTATCTATCTATCTATCTATCTATCTATCTATCTATGTCAGTCTGTTCTTATCTATCTATCTATCTATCTATCTATCTATCTATCTATCTATCTATCTATCTATCTATGTCAGTCTGGTCATTATCTATCTATCTATCTATCTATCTATCTATCTATCTATCTATGTCAGTCTGGTCATTATCATCTATCTATCTATCTATCTATCTATCTATCTATCTATCTATCTATCTATCTATCTATCTATCTATCTCAGTGTTGTGACCGAAGGACCATAGAAAGATAACACATATATAATGTTGATTAGTATATTCTCGGGAAACGTAATACAAACGTAAACGTGGACTGGAGAGTACTTCCTCTCGCAGGCGTCTTGTGTCATTGATTCACTCACTCCGAGGCTACTACTCAGTGACAGTACTTAGTCACCTTCCCACTTTAGGCAAAATGTGACACAAGGTCTTTTTAATGTAGATCTTCCGGGCCATATAGCCCGGCCAAAAATATTTGTCTATCTTTACCCAATCGTGATTCTACCCTTTGGCGGAACCACGACTTGGTTAGTGCTCCCTGCCCGAAGGTAGAGAGCGCTCTCCACCCGAAGGCAGAGGGCTGCCAATGTCAATAGTAGAAGAGACAATTCTACTACTTAGTGATTCCTCAGTCAGGGTTGGTAGCCGTATTATAAAGGTGTGGACGAGCCCATTTGTAGGTGGGTCCCCACAATACTAAATATATGCCGAAAAGGGATTCAGGGGAGATAACAAAACGACAAAACTTATTAAGATCTAAAAGGACAGGAAATTGTAGAGAGCCGTGATTACCAACGTCCTTAAGGGACACGGTACATAGAAGAAGAATAATGAGTTTGAATAAATGGATAGCATAACAGGGTTTAGGAGAGATAATAAAAAGATAAAATTTATTAAAATCTATAAAAACAGAAAATTGTAGAGAGCCATTCGTGACTAGCAGTATAGACCGGCGTTGCTCGGGTGTCATGAAAGCTTTAAAACTAATCCATGGTCCTGGAGCTCAGACTTTTTGGACGTTGGCACGAAAGAATAAAATGCAATAGTTGTTTCCAGTTAAAGCGAAACCGTAGACTGAAAGAAAAATGAATGGGTGTAACTCATATTTTGATTTTCTGGTATCGATATCAAGTAAGTTTTTTCGTCGTAAACGGAATTTTGAAGGCTAAATAAGTCCTTTGAGTAAATAGTATCATGGCTGAGACTAAGAACTACAATTATACCTACTTAGAGCCAAACCCGAAGCAAAAACTAAAATAAAAGGGCTGAAAAAAATACAGACATACAGGCAGATAAATAGATACACACACAAACATTTTGCCTTATATATATATATATATATATATATATATATATATATATATATATATATATTATCGATTTTCTGCACTATTGTAAGAAATGCAACCTTGAAACTTCTGAATATCTTTTCTTACGTCTTTATCTATGAGTGTATCAAATTTCATTAAAATCGGACCACTCCTTCTGTAACCCGATTTTTTCGATTATCGATTTTCGATATTTATCGGGGGTACCTCGACACAAAAGCTAGCTAAGAAATGTGTAAATTTTCAAGAAAATCGGTTCAGCCGTTTCGGAGTCTATAGTTAACGGACACAGACACACACACAAAGTTCCATTTATAACTAAGTTTAGATAAGTAGTTCTTGGTAATTGTCTGGAGAGATGATATCATTGGAGTGTCTTGATCTCTTCGTTATGAATTTAAGCGCTACACTAGACTGACGTCGAGATCTCGTTATTTTCTAATCAGTATCACCCCAAGCAAGGAAATAAAAACTAAAATGCAAGGGTTTACGCTGTGTGAAAGAATTAGTTACGTGAATTTAGTCATGAAGAGCGGAGAAAGAAAAGAGTAACTGCTAGGAAAGTTGGGTCATTGTGTCGGGCCAAAAATATTTTCTTGCCAGAATCCAAAATCTGCCGTTCGTCGGTGAATTGCATACCGTTGCCATATCTGGTCGGTTGCACCAGCTATTCACCTCGAGGTTCTCGACAAAATCCAAAGAAGGATCTGCAGTGTAATCGGTCCTGACTTGGCAGCTCGACAAGATGAGAACAATGGCTCGGAATAATACCATGATATTGAGTTGTGGTGCAGTAGATATCGACTCGGTACGACAAATCGGGGTGCCGAGTTCGAATTCCAGTTGAAATCCTTGGATTCACTTACGCACAAATACCCTTGGAAAAGGTATTAATATATCTCTTCCCTCCAGTTATGGGTTAAATAATAGGATAGGTTGGGTTCTATAGCCTTGGCTAACAAAAAGTCTACCGCAGAAAGAAATGGCAGCCTACTGCGGGGTAATCTTCTGCCCAGTCAGTCGTGTCTCTTTCGAGACATGATCGCCCAAAGCGTGTATCACGCATGGCACTTAACTGACTGACTGAATATAGTAGTTGGAAACATGATTAAGGCTTCTACTAGGGATAAAGTGGGTGATCCATTTTCTATTGTTATGAAGTATTAAACTGATCTCCCACTAATTACCACTTAATAATACATCTCTTCTCCCTCTAGTTGTGAGTCAAATAACAAGACAGATTGGGTTCTATAGCCTTGGCTGGCAACCAGTCTACCGCAGAAAGCAATGGCAACCTAATGCAGGATAATCTTCTGCCCAGTCAGTCATGTCTCTTTCAAGACATGATCGCTCAAAGCGTATATCACGTATGGCATTTAACTGACTGACTGAATATAATAGTTGGAAATATGATTAAGGCTTCTACTGGTTACAAAGTGATGGATTGGTTTTATATTGTTATGAATTAATAAACTGATCCCCCACTAATTACTACTTAATTATATAATAAATCTCTTCCCCCTCTAGCTATGAGTCAAATAACAGAACAGATTGGTTTCTATAACCTTGGCTGGTAACCAATCTACCGCAGAAAGCAATGGCAACCTACTGCAGGATAATCTTCTACCCAGTAATATCTCAAAAGAGACATGATCGCCCAAAGCGTGTATCACGTATGTACTTAAGTGACTGATTCTCTAGCCGCGTATTGAATACTGCTATCACTCCTGGGTTTGTTGATTTAAGTCTTACAACTTGCTAGACCCCACATCACAAAAACCCTATTCATTAATAGTCACATGATAAGGGGTGTTCTTGCCCCCCCCCCCCACACACATACGCACTTTTTTTTCTTTCTTTGCCCTTCCTCTGCTCAGGATTCTAAGGATGCTATTTTGTTTTTAGCCTTTTACCAATTAGAAATGGAATAATGGAATTTTTTCAAAGTGCGTTCCACTTAGACACACAGACTATTCTGACTTGTTACCTAATCAACGTCACCGGGAAAGTCTGGGGTGGAGGAAATAAGAGTTAGGGGAGGCGGAAAGAAATTTACGAAGGAGAAAGATTAGCGGAAATGAGAGAAAAAGTAAAGGTTCCTAAAAAAAGTGGGGAATAGGGCGGGGAAGAAAAGACAAAAAGAAAGAAGAGTTGAAAGGAAAGATAAGAGGAAGGCGAGAATGAAAAAAACTTAGGATAGAGAAAATGAAGAAGAAAAGAAAGAAAACTGATAGTGAAAAACGAAAAGGAAGAAAAGAAAAGAAAAAAAGGGAAAAATGATAAGAGGGTGGAAGGAATGAAAGTGAGCGAAAGGAAAAAATCTGGAAGGAAAAATTTTGAAAGTGTGAAAAAAAAGAAGAAAGAAAACTATTTTTTAAAGAAGAAGGTTATAGCGATAAGACGATACAAATCGAAAGAAAGAAAGAAAAACAGAAATTATGGAAGGAAAACGAAAAATAATGAAGTAGAAAATAGTAAGAATGAAGGAATTTTCAATGGAAAAAGAAAGAAAGAAAGAAAGAATGAAAGAAAAAAGAACGAAAGAACAAATGAAAGACAAATCATTGAAGGAAAAAAGAAAAATAATGAAGTAGAAAGATAGTAAGAATGAAACAAACAATGAAGGAATTTTCAATAGAAGAAGAAAGAAAGAAAGAAAGAAAGAAGGAACGAAAGAAAGAAAGAAAGAAAGAAAGAACGAAAAAAGAAAGAAAGACAAATTATTGAGGGAAAAAAAGAAAAATAATGAAGTAGAAAGATAGTAAGAATGAAACAAAGAATGAAGGAATTTTCAATGGAAGAAGAAATAAAGAAGGAACGAAAGAAAGAAATTAAGAAAGAAAGAAAGAAATTATTGAAGGAAAAAGAAAAATAATGAAGTAGAAAGATAGTAAAAATAAAACAAAGAATGAAGGAATTTTAAATGGAAGAAGAAAGAAAGAAGGAAAGACAGAAATTACTGAAGGAAAAAGAAAAATAATGAAGTAGAAAGATAGTAAAAATAAAACAAAGAATGAAGGAATTTTAAATGGAAAAAGAAAGAAAGAAAGAAAGAAAGAATGAAAGAAACAAAGAACGAAAGAAAGAAATTATTGAAAGAAAAAAGAAAAATAATGAAGTAGAAAGATAGTAAGAATGAAACAAAGAATGAAGGAATTTTCAATGAAAGAAGAAAGAAAGAAGGAAAGACAGAAATTACTGAAGGAAAAAGAAAAATAATGAAGTAGAAAGATAGTAAAAATAAAACAAAGAATGAAGGAATTTTAAATGGAAGAAGAAAGAAAGAAAGAAAGAATGAAAGAAACAAAGAACGAAAGAAAGAAATTATTGAAAGAAAAAAGAAAAATAATGAAGTAGAAAGATAGTAAGAATGAAACAAAGAATGAAGGAATTTTCAATGAAAGAAGAAAGAAAGAAGGAAAGACAGAAATTACTGAAGGAAAAAGAAAATAATGAAGTAGAAAGATAGTAAAAATAAAACAAAGAATGAAGGAATTTTAAATGGAAGAAGAAAGAAAGAAAGAATGAAAGAAACAAAGAACGAAAGAAAGAAATTATTGAAAGAAAAAAGAAAAATAATGAAGTAGAAAGATAGTAAGAATGAAACAAAGAATGAAGGAATTTTCAATGAAAGAAGAAAGAAAGAAGGAAAGACAGAAATTACTGAAGGAAAAAGAAAAATAATGAAGTAGAAAGATAGTAAAAATAAAACAAAGAATGAAGGAATTTTAAATGGAAGAAGAAAGAAAGAAATTATGGAAAGAAAAAGAAAAATGATGATCCAGAACGATAGTAAGAATGAAATAAAGAATGAAGGAATTTTCAATGAAAGAAAAACCAAAGAAACAAAAAAATGAAAACAAATGCTACAAGAACGCAAGTAAATAAAGAAAGAAAAGAATGAAAAAAAGGAATAAAAAAAGTAAATAAATAAGAAAGAAAGACATGACGAAAGAAAGAAAACAAAGGTATAAATACAGACAAAAAAAAGGAAAGAAAGAATGAATAAAAGTAAAGAAAGAAAGAAAGCAAAGAAACAAACGAACAATGCCAAGAACGAAGAAAAAGAATGATAGTAAAGAAAAAAGGAAAGAAAGAAAACAAGAAATAAAGCAAAGAAAAATCAAAGAAAGAAAGAAAAAACGCAAAGAAAGAAAGAAAGAAAGAAATACAGCAAAGAGAAAAAAATGATGAGAGAAAAATCAAAGAAAAAAGCAAGGAAAAAAGAAAAAGAAATAAAGAAAGAATGAAAGCAAAGAAAGAAAAAGAAAGAAGTTAAAAAAAAAGAAAAAAGCAATGAAAGAATGCAAATAAACAGAAATAGAAAGAAAGAATGAATGATAAGAAAGAAAGAATAAAGAAAGGCAAAAATAAAGAGAAAACAATCAAAAAATCACATGAACGATGTTGAGGTAAACGAAACAAAGGAAAGAAAGAAACGAAAAGTAAAGAAAAATGAAAGAAATTTATTAGTTTGTTATAAAAATAATGGCCGATTTCAAAAGGAATTTTATTCTTGAAAAATTAAATGTTGAAATTAGTCAAAATTAGGAGCCTTGAGCATTTATGCACCTCGACCATCGATCGACGAGATTATTTATTACTCGTCGATAAAAAGCTATTGGCTGTGATACAACGAAATCTTTGAAAGCTGATTCCACCTCTGGTTTGGACCTAAAAGTTTTACCCTTTAAAAATTTGCTTAAGTGCTTTAAAAAAAATCATAATCAGTGGGTGAAAGATCAGGTGAATATGCAGGTATCATTTTGTTTTGCAGGCGTGCATGCATTTCAGCAAGTTGATTGCAATAAACATCTGCATTGCTCTGATTGGCTTCCAGAAACCTGCAGTGGATAACACCAATTACAGGCCACGAGACGATCACCATAATCTTTTGCTGATACTACATTGGCTTTGGAAAATGTTTGGGGAACTCGTCACGATCAGGCCATTGAACTAGTCATTTATGTTACCATAAAGGATCCACTTTACATCACAAGTGATTATTCGATCAAGAAAGGGATAACTGGTGTTACGCAGAACGGATATCGAGCACACTTCAAATCACTTACGTTTTTTGATTTTGAGATCATGAGGAACCAATTTACCGATATTTTCCACCTTACCAATACTCTGCAAATGGCGTGAGACAGTTGCAGTGTTGAAACCAAGGGTCTGAGACATTTATCCGACATTTTAAAGTGGGTTCTTCTCAACAACTGCTTGCACTTGTTCGGTGTCAAGACGGCATGACCGTTGTCTAGCTTCATCTTCAAGGCTCTCATCCCCAGTACGGAATTTCTCGAACCGCCTTTGTAGTGCCCAATCACTTGTGGACCCCCATCTCCCCATGCCCTGTTGATATTAACAGAAATTTAGGGCGGTTCCTTTGCCCAAGTTTGAACTCAGCAAAGAAATGTAAACGGAGATCATGTCTTGTCAGATTCATAATTAAAAGCTTCTATACTTCAAGATTATTTCTGTTGGAAAATAAGTTTAGATTTATTAAAAAAGTATACATTAATTATTTTGTACACCGAAATTCACCTAATATATACCGTGAATACTAACTCAAAATGGCTTTTTAAAATACATTTCGAGCGGCCATTATTTTTGTAACAATCTAATATTATAACAGTAAGAAATAAAATCGAATTAAAATTATAAAAAAAAAACAGTCTAGACGATTAAACATTTAGTCAAGGCTAACATGTAGGGGATTCATCACAATCAAGACATTGACATGATTCCGTTATCATAAAGGGTTCCTTTTTCATAACAAGTGACTATTCGGTCAAGAAAGAGCATCGAGCACACTTCCAAACGTCTGAATATTGATTTTCATTGATATCATGAGGAACCCATTTATCGAGTTTTTCCACTTTGCTAATACTCTGCAAATGGCTTGAGACTGTTACAGTGTTGACATCAAGCGTCTGGGGCATTTTTTTTTTTAATCATTTCACCCCGAGCAAGGCGGAAACGCCACTGATGTGCAGGGGGCTACATAAATGTAAAAAGATTAATTAGAGAAGAGTGAGGAGTACAAACTAGTTAGAAAGGAACAATAGAAAGCTGAGAAAGCAGGTGCGATGACAGATACATAGGTGGAGAGAAAGGGAAGGTTATACGGGGGTGGGGAGAGAGCTAGAAGCCAGTGGTTAGTAGATGAGTATTGACTTTGCATTTAAATTTCTGGGGGTTGTAGCCGTCAGGAAAGCAAGAATACGGGCATGTCTCTGACACGTTGACGTGGATTTTCTCAAAAACTGCTTGCAATTGTTCGTTGTCGAGAATGTATAACGGTCCTCTACGTTCTTCATCTTCAAGGCTCTCATGACCAATACGGAATTTCTGGAACGAACTTTATACTGTCCGATCACTTGTGGACCCATCTCCCAATGGCCTGGTGATATTGGCAGAAGTCTTTGAGGCGTTGTGTCCAACTTTGAACTCATGCAAGATAAGTAAACGAATATCACGTTTGGTCATCTTTATAATTAAGGGCTTCTGTACTTCAAGAATATTTCTGTCAGAAAATAAGTTAAAGAGTATTAAAGAAACACATTAATAATTATGCGTACCAAAATTTACCTATTATATACCGTGAATCAGTCAGTCAGTGAAGTGCAATACGTGATACACGCTTTGAGCGATCATGTCACGAAAGAGACATGACTGACTAGGGAGAAGATTATCCCGCAGTAGGATGCCATTGTTTTCTGCGGTAGACTGGTTGCCAGTCAAGGATATAGAACCCAATCTGTCCTGTTATTTGTCTCATAGTTAGAGAGAAGAGACGTATTATATCATTAAGTAGTAATTAGTGTGGATCAGTTTATTACGTCATAACAATAGAATACCGATCCCCACTTTATGACCAGTGTAGCCTTAATCATTATTCCAACTATTATATTCAGTCAGTCAGTGAAGGCAATACGTGATACACGCTTGAGCGATCGCGTTCATTTAAAGACATGATTGACTAGGAGAAGATTATCCTCAGTGCAGGATGCCATTGCTTTCTGCGGTAGACTGGTTGCCAGTCAAGGATATAGAACCCAATCTGTCCTGTTATTTGTCTCATAGTTAGAGGAGAAGAGACGTATTATATCATTAAGTAGTACTAGTGGGGATCATTATTACGTCATACCAATAGAATGATCCCCACTTCTTATGACCAGTAGAAGCCTTAATCATTATTCCAACTATTATATTCAGTCAGTCAGTGAAGGCAATACGTGATACACGCTTGAGCGACGTCACGAAAGAGACATGACTGACTAGGGAGAAATATTTATCCCGCAGTAGGATGCCATTGTTTTCTGTAGACTGGTTGCCAGTCAAGGATATAGAACCCAATCTGTCCAAGATGGTCTCATAGCGAGGGAGAAGACGTATTATATCATTACAGTAATTAGTGGGGATCATTATTACGTCATAACAATAGAATACCGATCCCCAAATTTTTATGACCAGTAGAAGCCTAATCATTATTCCAACTATTATATTCAGTCAGTCAGTGGCGCTTATACGTGATAATGCTTTGAGTGACTATGTCACGAAAGAGACATGACTGACTAGGAGAAGATTATCCTGCAGTAGGATGCCATTGTTTTCTGCGGTAGACTGGTTGCCAGTCAAGTGATATAGAACCAATCTGTCCTGTTATTTGTTCCATAAGTGAGGAGAAGAGACGTATTATATCATTAAGTAGTAATTAGTGGGGATCAGTTTATTATGTCATATACTAACAGAATACCGATCCCCCACTTATGAATTGGTGAAGCCTTAATCATTATTCAATCGCACAGGCTCCATTGTCACCAAGTTAAGTGCCACATATATCAGCTTTGAGTGATCATGGTCACGAAAGAGACATGACTGACTAGGGAGAAGATTGATCCTACAGTAGGATGCCATTTAGCTATGGTAGACTGGCTGCCAGCCTTAAGGATATAGAACCCAATCTTGTCCTGTTATTTGTCTCATAGTTATATAAGAGGGATGGCTTTTTTATATCATTAAGTAGTACTAGTGGGGGATCAGTTTGCTTGGTCATAAACAACAGAATAATTGATCCCCTCACTTTATGACCAGTAGAAGCCTTAATCATTATTCCAACTATATTATATTCAGTCAGTCAGTGAAGTGCAATGGCGTGATATTACTGCCTTTGGAGCGGATCATGTCACGAAAGAGACATGACTGACTAGGGGAGAAGATTATTCCCAGTAGGATGCCATTGTTTTCTGCGGTAGACTGGTTGCCAGTCAAGGATATAGAACCCAATCTGTCCTGTTATTTGTCTCATAGTTAGAGGTGGAGAAGAGACGTATTATATCATTAAGTAGTGAATTAGTGGGATCAGTTTATTACGTCATACTAATAGAATACCGATCTCCACTTTATGACCAGAAGCCTTAATCATTATTCCAACTATTATATCTCAGTCAGTCATGAAGTGCAATACGTGATACACGTTTTGAGCGATCATGTCAGCCGAAAGAGACATGACTGACTAGGGAGAAGCGCGATTTATCCAGGATGCCATTGTTTTCTGCGGTAGACCGTCGCCAGCTTCAAGGATATAGAACCCAATCTGTCCTGTTATTTGTCTCATAGTTAGAGGGAGTAGAGACGTATTATATCATTAAGTAGTAATTAGGTGTATTCATTATTACGTCATAACAATAGAATGTCGATCCCCCTGTCTTATGACCAGTAGGAAGCCTTTAATCATTATTCCAACTATTATATTCAGTCAGTCAGTTAAGTGCCATACGTGATACACGCTTTTGGGCGATCATGTCACGAAAGAGACATGACTGACTAGGGGAGAATACTTGTCCCGCAAGAGGATGCCATTGTTTTCTGCGGTAGACTGGTTGCCAGTCAAGGATATAGAACCAATCTGTCTCAGCATTGGTCTCCGAGTAGTTAGAGGGAGAAGCAGACGTATTATATCATTATAAGTAGTAATTAGTGGGGATCAGTTTTTATTACGTCATAACAATAGAATACCGATCCCCACTTTAAGACCAGTAGCCTTAATCATTGTCTCAACTATTATATTCAGTCAGTCATAAGTGCAATACGTGATATACTAAGCGATGATCATCATGTCAGCCGAAAGTGACATTAAGACCATCAGGGGAGAAGATTATCCGGCAGTAGGATGCCATTGTTTTCTGCGGTAGACTGGTTGCCAGTCAAGGATATAAACCTGTCTGTCCTGTTATTTGTCTCCAGCAGTTAGAGGAGAAGAGACGGCTATATCATTAAGTAGTAATTAGTGGGGATCATTGATATGTCATAAATAAATAGAATACCGATCCCCTACTTTATGACCAGTAGAAGCCTTAATCATTATTCCAACTGGCCATATCTAATGGGTCAGTGAAGTGCAATACGTGATACACTGGCTTTCGGAGCGATCATGTCACGGTGTTAGACATGACTGACTAGGAGGCCATTATCCCCAGTAGCAGGGATGCCATTGTTTTCTGGTGGTAGACTGGTTGCCAGTCAAGGATATAGAACCTAATCTGTCCTGTATATTTGTCTCATAGTTAGAGGGAGAAGAGACGTATTATATCATTAAGTAGTAATTAGTGTATTCGTGTTTATTACGTCATAACAATAGAATACCGATCCCCCACTGGCACCAGTAGAAGCCTTAATCATTATTCCAAATTGGTTATATTCAGTCATTGAAAAGTGCAATACGTGGGATACACGCTTGAGCATCATGTTTACGAAAGAGACATGACCGACGGTAGGAAGATTATCCTGCAGTAGATGCCATTGCTTTCTGCAGACTGGTTGCCAGTCAAGGATATAGAACCAACTATCCATATTTGACTCATAGTTAGAGGGAGAAGAGACGTGCATTATATCATTAAGGGTAATTAGTGGGGATCAGTTTATTACGTCATAACAATAGAATACCGATCCCCCTACTTATGAATGCCAGTAGCCCTTAATCATTATTCCAACTATTATATATTCAGTCAGTCAGTGCTAATACGTGATACACGTTTTGGAGCGATCATGTCACAGAAAGAGACACACCACTAGGGAGAAGATTATCCCGCAGCAGGAGGCCATTGTTTTCTGCGGTAGACCTTGGGGTTGCCAGTCAAGGATAGGAATCAATCTGTCCTGTTATTTGTCTCATAGTTAGAGGAGTAAAGAGACGTATTATATCACAATAGTAATTAGTGGGGGATCAGTTTATTATGCATACAACAGAATACCGACCCCCACTTGAGACCAGTAGAAAGCCTAATCATTGTCTCAACTATTATATTCAGTCAGCCAGTGTATGCCATATGATACACGTTTTGAGCGATTCGCGTCACGAAAGAGACATGACTGACTAGGGAGAAGATTATCCCGCAGTAGGATGCCGCTTTGTTTCTGCGGTAGACTGGTTGCCAGTCAAGGATGAGGAACTTAATCTTGTCCTGTTATTTGTCCTACAGTTAGAGGGAGAAGAGACGCATTATATCATTGGTGAAAAATTAGTGGTGATCTAGTTTATTGTTATCACAATAATAGAATACCGATCCCTCAATTTTGCGACGAAAGAGAAGCCTTTCTAATCATTATTCCAACTGTTTTATATTCCAGTCAGTCAAGTTGGCGCCATACGTATACACGCTTTGTTTGATCATGTCAACGAAAGAGACATGACTGACTGTAGATATATAAAAGATTATCCCTAAGACGCCATTGTTTCTCTTTGGTGACTGTTGCCAGTCAAGATATAGAACCCAATCTGTCCTGTTATTTGTCCTTACAGTTAGAGGAAGAAGACACGCATTATATCATTAGTAGTAATTAGTGGGGATCACGACATGTCATAACAATAGTAAATACCGATCCCCACTTTATGACCAGTAGAAGCCTTAATCATATTCCAACTATTATATTCAGTCAGTCAGTGAAGGCAATACGTGATAAGGTTGCTTGAGCCGATCATGGTTTCACGAAAGAGACATGACCGACTAGGGAGAAGATTATCCCGCAGTAGGATGCCAGTCGTTTTCTGCGGTAGATCGGTTGCCAGTCAAGGATATAGAACCCAACTAATCCTGTTATTTGTCTCATAGTTAGAGGGAGAAGAGACGTGGCCAGAATACAAGTAGTAATTAGTGGGACTCGTCATTAATGTCATATCAATGAATACCGATCCCCACTTTATGACCCGTAGAAGCCTTAACTGGGCTATTCCAACTATTATATTCAGTCAGTCAGTGAAGTGCCATTACGGATATATTTTTTTGAGCGATCATGTCACGAAAGAGACATGACCAATTAGAGAAGATTATCCCGCAGTAGGATGCCATTAAAGCTATGGTAGACTGGTTGCCAGTCAAGATATAGAATCCCAATCTGTCCTGTTATTTGTCTCATAGTTAGAGGGAGAAGAGACGGCTATATCATTAAGTAGAATTAGTGGGGACTGGGCTTATTACGTCATAACAATAGAATGGTCGATCCCCACTTTATGACCCAGTAGAAGCCTTAACTATTATTCCAATTATTATATTCAGTCAGCTTGTGTTGTTATACGTGATACACGCTTTGAGGAGTAGTCACGAAGAGACCAGCGACTGACTAGGGAGAAATTCGCCACGTTTTTGCGGTAGATTTGAGCACAGCTCTAAGTGACAGAGAACTACCCGGTCCCAGCATTGTCCCAGTTAGAGTGGCGTTAATCTACCATATCATTAAGTAGTAATCAGTGGGGGATCAGTTTATTACGTCATAACAATAGAATACCGATCCCCCACTTTATGACCAGTCTTAATCATATTCCATCATTAGTACTGTCATCAGTTAGCCATACGTGATACGACAGCCAATATTCAAGATGCTGCTGGTATTACGACCGACTAGGTCCCGGTAGTAGGATGCCATTGCTTTCTGCAGTACAATGGTTGCCATCCAAGGCTATAGAACCCAATCTGTCCTTTTGTTGTGAAGTAGTGGATATCGACAAATCGGAGTGCAGAGTTCGAATTCCAGTTAAATTCATGGCATTCACTTACGCACAAATACCTTGGAAAAGGTATCAATCCGACTGTTCCATCCAGCGTTTATCACGTATGGCACTGAACTGACTGACTGAATATAATAGTTGGAAACATGATTAAGTCTTCTACTGGGCAGAAAGTGGGGGATTGGTTTTCTATTGTTATGAAGTAATAAACTGATTCCCCACTATTACTATTTAATATTATAATACATCTCTTCCCCCTCTAGCTATGAGTCAAATAATAGGACAGATTGGGTTCTATAGCCTTGGCTGGCAACCAGTCTACTGCAGAAAGCAATGGCAACCTACTGCGGGATAATCTTCTGCCCAGTCAGTCATATCTCTTTCGAGATATGATCGCCCAAGCGTGTATCACGTATGGTACTTAACTGACTGACTGAATATAATAGTTGGAATAATGATTAAGGCTTATATTGGTCATAAAGTGGGGGATCAGTTTATTACTTCATAACAATAGGAAACCGATCCCCCACTAATTACTACATAGTAATATTATAGATTTCTTTTCCCTTTACCTATGAGTCAAATAACAGGACAGATTGGGTTCTATAGCCTTGGTCGCAACCAGTCTACCGCAGAAAGCAATGGCAACCTACTGCGGGATAATCTTCTGCCCAGTCAGTTGTGTCTCTTTCAAGACATGATCGCCTAAATCGTGTATCACTGACTGACTTCTTGTATACATTATGTAGAAAAAGTTTATATAATTGAAATTATTACGGCCTAAAAATCGCTCCTGAAAAGCCCGTGCTAGAAATGAAGTCAATTTTTTATCAGATTATATTTAATTACCAGAAAGTGTGAGATCACCTTATCTCTTATTATATTTCGAGTAGTTTGTTTTCGATTATCACTACTGGAGAAGGCTTCCGAATTCTGTTGCAGGTTCATTTGTGATTTATGAGGCCCGACCAAGAATTATCTTTTTCGTCAGATCCAGTTTCAAAGTTTGGGCAAGGAAAAGAGACTCCAGCCTTACAGAACGGTTTCTTCTTACTCCACTTCATAAATCTGCCCGTCATTTGCACAGAGCTGCCTGTAATTTCAGCTCACGGCGTCGTATCAACAAGACCTTACCTGCATCGTAATTCGTTCCTGTACCGAGTTGCCCATAATTTCCAGCTCACGCGGCGGTCGGTATCAACAAGACCTTTACCCACATCAGAATTCCGTTCCTCGTACCGAGCTGCCTGCAATTTCGCTCACGGCGGCCGTATCAACAAGACCTTTACCTGCATCAGAATTCCGTTCCTCGTACCAGCCGCCTGTAATTTTCAGCTCACGGCGGCCGTATCAACAAGACCTTTACCTGCATCAGAATTTGCTCCTCAATGAGTCAAGCCTGCATCAACCACGGTACGATTAACAAAATATCTTTACCCTGCACCAGAATTCCGTCTTCGTATCGAGCTGCTCGGTAATTTCCGCTCACGGCGGCCGTATCAACAAGCATCTTTACCTGCATCAGAATTCCGTTCCTCTTCGCACCGAGCTGCCTGCAATTTCAACACGGCGCTCGTATCAACGGTTCCCTTTACCTGCATCAACCTGTTCCTGCACAGAGCGCCTGCAATCGGCTCACGGCGGCTGTATCAACAAGACCTTTACCCGCATCGTAGAATCGTTCTCGTACCGAGCTGCCTGTAATTTCAGTTCAGGGCGGCCGTATCAACAAGACCTTTACCTGCATCAGAATTCCGTTCCTCGTACAGAGCTGCCTGTAATTTCAGCTCACGGCGGCCGTATCAACAAGACCTTTACCTGCATCAGAATTCCGTTCCTCGTACCGAGCTGCCTGTAATTTCAGCTCACGGCGGCTGTATCAACAAGACCTTTACCTGCATCAGAATTCCGTTCCTCGTACCGAGCTGCCTGTAATTTCAGCTCACGGCGGCCGTATCAACAAGACCTTTACCTGCATCAGAATTCCGTTCCTCGTACAGAGCTGCCTGTAATTTCTGCTCACGGCGGCTGTATCAACAAGACCTTTACCTGCATCAGAATTCCGTTCCTCGTACAGAGCTGCCTGTAATTTCTGCTCACGGCGGCTGTATCAACAAGACCGTTACCTGCATCAGAATTCCGTTCCTCGTACCGAGCTGCCTGTAATTTCAGCTCGCGGCGGCCGTATCAACAAGACCTTTACCTGCATCAGAATTCCGTCGTACCGAGCTGCCTGTAATTTCAGCTCACGGCGGCCGTATCAACAAGACCTTTACCTGCATCAGAATTCCGTTCCTTGTACAGAGCTGCCTGTAATTTCTGCTCACGGCGGCTGTATCAACAAGACCTTTACCTGCATCAGAATTCCGTTCCTCGTACCGAGCTGCCTGTAATTTCAGCTCACGGCGGCCGTATCAACAAGACCTTTACCTGCATCAGAATTCCGTTCCTCGTACAGAGCTGCCTGTAATTTCTGCTCACGGCGGCTGTATCAACAAGACCTTTACCTGCATCAGAATTCCGTTCCTCGTACAGAGCTGCCTGTAATTTCTGCTCACGGCGGCTGTATCAACAAGACCGTTACCTGCATCAGAATTCCGTTCCTCGTACCGAGCTGCCCTGTAATTTCAGCTCACGGCGGCCGTATCAACAAGACCTTTACCTGCATCAGAATTCCGTTCCTCGTACCGAGCTGCCTGTAATTTCAGCTCACGGCGGCCGTATCAACAAGACCTTTACCTGCATCAGAATTCCGTTCCTTGTACAGAGTTGCCTGTAATTTCTGCTCACGGCGGCTGTATCAACAAGACCTTTACCTGCATCAGAATTCCGTTCCTCGTACCGAGCTGCCTGTAATTTCAGCTCACGGCGGCCGTATCAACAAGACCTTTACCTGCATCAGAATTCCGTTCCTCGTACAGAGCTGCCTGTAATTTCTGCTCACGGCGGCTGTATCAACAAGACCTTTACCTGCATCAGAATTCCGTTCCTCGTACAGAGCTGCCTGTAATTTCTGCTCACGGCGGCTGTATCAACAAGACCGTTACCTGCATCAGAATTCCGTTCCTCGTACCGAGCTGCCTGTAATTTCAGCTCACGGCGGCCGTATCAACAAGACCTTTACCTGCATCAGAATTCCGTTCCTTGTACAGAGCTGCCTGTAATTTCTGCTCACGGCGGCCGTATCAACAAGACCTTTACCTGCATCAGAATTCCGTTCCTCGTACCGAGCTGCCTGTAATTTCAGCTCACGGCGGCCGTATCAACAAGACCTTTACCTGCATCAGAATTCCGTTCCTCGTACCGAGCTGCCTGTAATTTCAGCTCACGGCGGCTGTATCAACAAGACCTTTACCTGCATCAGAATTCCGTTCCTCGTACAGAGCTGCCTGTAATTTCAGCTCACGGCGGCCGTATCAACAAGACATGCGAGTATTTTTCAAGTAGATCTTCAGTGGATCGCCACTTCACCGTCAGCCAGAGACAAATTCCCGGAGTATATTTGAAAGTTGATAGTTCGTCATATTTGCTAAATACACAACCTACCGCAGTTATAAGTTTTCTATGATGCACTCGCTATTTTCTAGGAGGAAATCACTCAAATGTAAATGGTGGCCAAGCAATGCTGACGGAATCACACGAGTGACGCAAGCAATGTTGACGGAAACACACGAGTGACGGAAGCAATGCTGACGGAATCACACGAGTGACGCAAGCAATGCTGACGGAAACACACGAGTGCCGCAAGCAATGCTGACGGAAACACACGAGTGCCGCAAGCAATGCTAACGGAAACACGCGAGTGACACACGCAATGTCGACGGAATCACACGAGTGACGCAAGCAATGCTGACGGAAACACACGAGTGCCGCAAGCAATGCTAACGGAAGCTCGTGAGTAATGCAATCAATATTGACGAAACTCAGGAGTAACGCAGGAAATGCTTGCAGAAGCATATGAGTAAGGCAAGCAATGTGAGTGGAAACACACGGTAAGCAAACGTAATGCTGACGGAAGCACATGATTAACGGAAACAATGGTGACAGACGCACACGAGTAACATAGCAAATGTTTATCTCTTTTTCGAGGACAGTTTCTCACAGTTTTTTTTATTTAATAATCGTATCGCCCCAAGCAAGATATTTTACTGCCACTGTTGTGCACGGATTATATAGGAGAAAGAGTGACAGGTCGCAGGGGGTGTCAGGATGTTGATAAAAGAAGGATGAGAATACTGATTAGAGTGGAATGGACGGAGAAAGGAGCATATGAGAGAGAGAGAGAGAGAGAGAGAATGCAAGTTAGTGAGATAAGAGATGACTATTGAATTTACATTTGAATTCTTAAAGATTGTAGCTGTCAGGGAATATATATATATATATATATATATATATATATATATATATATATGACTTTACATTTAAATTCTTGGAGATTATAGCTGTCGGGGAAGTAAGTAAACGGAAGGGAATTCCACAGGCGGGAAGTGCGAGAAAAGAAGCTGATGGAGTAGAATTTGCGTTTACATTTTATTGGTTTCACAGTAAAAGGGTGGGACCTTGTTGCTCTAGTAAACTCGTATATAAGCGGCACCAGTGAGCTAGGTTCATCGGAGGAGAAGCCGTGAAACTATTTGTAGAAGAGACACAGAGAAGCCACATTGCGCCGATGAGAAAGTGACTGTAACTGTTTTGTAAATAATACCGAAACATTTTCAGTTTCCCTGTCCATCTCTAGAGATATTAACACATCAATCCGCTAACCTACTGTCCCAGATGACAAGAACATGGCGGATTATCTTCATATGGTAGTTGTGTTGGTTGATGATATCTTATTTCTTTTTCTTTTATATACCGTGTCCCTTCAGGACGTACTTGACCGGTCATAATTATTAGGCCACACCCCAGTGTTTTAAAAAAAGAATGTATTTCATACTATTTCTTTAGTATTTATTGCCAAGTGAATAATTGTAAATGAAAATAGAATGGTTCTTTTGTTAATACTGCACAATAACATGTGCATCAAATGAATTTATAAATATTTAATAATTACTTATATTGCAGTTTCATCAATGAAAGAATGAAGAAAATTTTGGGTGATTCGAACGAGTTCATCTTTGCTTCATTGACTTGTAAAATTTTGCAAAGTAATAATAACAAAAGAACCATTCTATTTTCATTTGGCAATAAATACTCTAAAAATATTATGAAATGCATCATTTCTTTTAGGATCGCCTAATAATTATGGCCGGTAGTATATATATATATATAGCAAATCTACAGGGTCCGATGGGTAAATTGTCGCTATTTGCCTTGTAAAATTTTGCAAAGTAATAATAACAAAAGAACCATTCGATTTTCATTTACAATTATCCACTTAGCAATAAATACTAAAAATAGTGTGAAATACATCATTTCTTTCAAAAAACTGAGATGGCCTAATAAGTATGGTCGGCAGTAGATATATATATATATATATATATATATATATATATATATATATATAGTAAATCTACAAGGTGCGATGTGTAAATTGTCGGTATTTGCCTTGTAAAATTTTGCAAAGTAATAATAACGAAAGAACCATTCTATTTTCATTTAGAATTATCCACTTAAAAATAGTATGAAATACATCATTTCTTTAAAAAAAAGAAGAAGCTGGTTTGGCCTAATAATTATGGCCGGTAGTATATATATATATATATATATATATATATATATATATATATATATATCAAATATGAAGAGTGCGATGGGTAAATTGTCTCTATTTGCCTTGTAAAATTTTGCAAAGTAATAATAACAAAAGAACCATTCTATTTTCATTTAGAATTATCCACTTGGCCATACATACCAAAAATATTATGAAATGCATAATTTCTTTTTAAAAAAACATGGGTGCGTAAATAATTAAGGACGGTAGTGTAGGCGAACATATTTGCAGGGCCTGATCAGGTGGATGACGGAACGGGGCTTGCGAGGTGTAACAGGAGCAAACATACTAAGAGCCACAAGTGATAGGGAGACGTGGAGAACCATGATCGTCTACGTTCTGAAGGGACACGGCACATAGAAGAAGAAGTGCTGGCGATCATAGCCTTCTACATCTCCCTATCCCTGGTGCTTCTTAGAACGCTTTCTCCTGTTGCCCACCCAAACCCCTATTTGCCATCTACTTCATCAAGCCCGTCAAGGAAGTTACACGCTGCTTTTTCCCTGTCTCTCTTTCCCTCTATCTGAGCTGTGAGTATCAGATTCTCCAATCCCTCTTTCCTCAGCATATGACCCAGGAACTTTAATTGTCTTTTCCTGATGTTCACTATTAGTTTCCCTTTCGTTTCCATCATTTACAAAACTTTATCATTGTTCACATATTTTGTCTATGATATCCGCAGCATCCTTCTGTAGAGCCACATTTCAGTTGCTTCAAGTTTTTCCTTCATTTTTGTTGATATTGTCCAGCATCCACTGCCATATTGAAGAACTGACATCACATAGCAATCCAGTACTCTCTTTGTTTCCAACGAAATTGTCCTGTCTCTTAATACTCTACTTAGCTTCTGGAATGCGCCTCAGGAAGATAAATATATAGAAACTGCTGTGATCACAAAGTGAGGGGTCATTTTATATATTGATTGTAATGTGGAACTGATCCCCCATTTTATATCCAGCATCTTTCTGTAGAAGCACATTTCAGTTGCTTCAAGTTTTTCCTTCATCTTTGGTGATATTGTCCAACATTGACTGCCATATTGAAGAACTGACATCACATAACAAGCCAGTAATCTCTTCTTTGTTTCTAGCGAAATTGTCATGTTTCTTAATATTCTTCTCAGGTCCTGGAATGCACTCTTGTGCTTTTGAATCTCAGGAATATAAATGTATAGAAACTGATGTGAACACAAAGTGAGGGGTCAGTTAATGTATTGATTGTAATATAGAATTGATCCTCCACTTTATATCCAGTATGCTTCTGTAGAACCACATTTTGGTTGCTTCAAGTTTTTCCTTCATCTTTGATTGTATTGTCCAGCATTCACTGCCATATTGAAGGACGGACATCATGTAGCAATCCAGTACTCTCTTCTTTGTTTCTAATGAAAGTTTCCTGTGTCTTAATACTTTACTCAGCTTCTGGAATGCTTCCTTCGCCATGCCAATTCGCCTTCTGATCTCTGTGTCGCACTTTCCCTCTTCTGTTATAACGCTTCCCAGGTATTTAAATTTTTGTACCTGCTTGATTTTAGTATCCCCAACCTGTATTTGGCATTTTGGGCTGCCCTTTTTACTGATGACCATCCATTTGGATTTCTGGCAGTTTATTTCTAGTCCTTTCTTGTTACTTTCTTCTGCTCTACAAGACTAAAAAGATAGCACAAATCCCGCCTGTCGCTTATGCCATAAATTTGTTGAAACTCTTGACCTCATAGTAGCAAGGTACCTAGTCTTTGCCAACAAGAATACATTATTAGACTTAAACATTCTATAACAATACCAGGTGCGATGGATAAATTGTCGAAATTTCAGTTGCTTCAAAGTTTTTCCTTCGTCTTGGATAAGATTGTCCAGCGTTCATTGCCATATTGAAGAACAGACAACACATAGCAATCCAGTACTCTCTTCTTTGTTTCTAGTGAAATTTTCTACATGCCAAGTTAACCGGCTCGATATTGTAATGGCTGTGTAACCCTAATAAATAAAATTCACAACTAATTATAATAATTGTGTATACATCTGAGATGAGACGCATTTAAATGACTTACATTGTTCGGACTTTTGCCTCTATCTCACCGTCCTTCTTCAGGTGATTGGAATTTTGATCAACCTTTTTATTTTTATCACTGGGATATATTGTTCACGTTCCATGAGATCCCCAAGGACACGTGGCCCAGTGGATAAAAGAATTGGTTAGTTCCAGTGAAAAACAGTGTCGTGAGTCCAATACCTGACTACAGCAGTGCTGAACAAATAAGTTAGACAGTTGAGATAACTGTTATGGGATCTCCCCTTCTTCTATGATAATAGACTCTACTTGAGTAGATATATACTCCTTCCATAGCGAGTTACGGGTGAATACAGCAAAATCCGTGACAAACATTGTGAGATTAACGTGTCTGACTCGTAAGATACCGAGCGATACCGAAGTTACACAGAAAATACCGCGTCAGTAGTCATAGTAGCTCTGAGCTATACTCAGCCAGAATAGTATTATACAGTACCCGTCAGTTCCGACGTGGGCATACTAATTCCAGCACGGCTTCACTTCATTTCGGCGATTCTACCTATGGGTGTTCGGTAGAAGAAGGCAGACTTTTTAGCGTGTATATTGTCATTATACACGCCCAATAGCCAGAGTGCTATAATCCATTACTGAAAATTTCCCTGAAGATCCAATTTGGTGAAACCTTGGTAGGTTCGTTGGCTCACTAGGTTAGCTACTTACTTTTTTGCTCTACTAGTGTATTGAGGATTTTACGTGTTAGGTTCCTCGTCTCGGTTTTTTTTTTCGACTAGTACTTTGACTAATGTTCAAGTGCTTAGTTCGTTTCTTTTTTTGTTTCCATTTTTCCCCCTCCTCGTTTATACTCGGTGGGTTTTTCGAGACGGGCTCAACAATAAATTGACAGTTATATATATATATATATATATATATATATATATATATTCCTTACAAATCGTATTTCTGGATTACTAACCTGCGTTCCAGTTTGTATCTTTACGTTTAGTATAACCTATTTTTCTATCTCAAATATCTGTTTTGTTGTTCATTATTTTGTGCGGTTCCTCACCCGGAATTCACAACACACACACACACACACACACACACACACACACACACACACACACACACACACACACACACACACACACACACACACACACACACAAAATAAATATTCACAACTCTAAACATCATATATTGAGCACTGTTTTAAATTAATGTTTTGGACGCGAAAAATTTTTTCTTTTCTCTCCTTGTTCTATACTCACTATATATATATATATATATATATATATATATATATATATATATATTCCTTACTAATCGTATTTCTGGATTACTAACCTGCGTTCCAGTTTGTATCTTTACGTTTAGTATAACCTATTTTTCTATCTGAAATATCTGTTTTGTTGTTCATTATTTTGTGCGGTCCCTCACCCGGAATCCACAACCATAACTATGAGATCAAGAAGTAAGGTGACTCATGGAATGAGAACAATATAACCTACTGATTGAAAGAAAGGGTTCGGTTTGAAATTCTAATCACCTGAAGAAGGCTGGGGCGTACAAAGGATGAAACGTCGTGAATATGGTAACAAAGAGGAAAACAAAAGTTCGAACAATATAATTAATATGAAAATACTAACAGGCAATACTGGTAAAAATTTCATAGCTTCTCTAATTTTAATTCTTAATTTATTGATCGCTTAAGTTCCTCGCGGGTCTCTCGACCATAAAACAGTCGTTGATCTTCCCTTATTGTATCTCGAAATATTTGAAAACATTAACGAAATGTTGCAATAACAATAAAACGTATGAATGCAGGTCATTACTTAAAGAAGCAGCAAACGAAATGATTTCAAACTGATAATGTTTTCCGTTTCACCGAAGCTGGTTTTGAAAACATTGGAATGTTATCACCCACTAAATCTACCCCCACACTCTTTTTTTTTTTTTAGTATTTTCCCTTCCTTTCCTTAAAATCACAAAATTTGATATATTACCTTCAATCGATGTAGCCCCAAATGACGATGCGCATGACACAAAAAATACCTTTCAACTTTATCATTATTGTCATCGTCAGTTGGTTTATGTTTCATCTGAGACTTCTTCGACGTTCGCATGCTTGGCGAAAATATTGTCAGCATTCTTCTATAGAACCAAATTTTCTGCTACTTCAAATTTCTTCTTCACCTGTGAAGAGAATGAAATTATATATATATATAGAGAGAGAGAGATCTGGTAATGTTAAATCTGTCTACAGGATATATATATATATATATATATATATATATATATATATATATATATATATATATATATATATATATATATATATATATATATATATATATATATATATATATATATATATATATATATATATATATATATATATATATTTGCATCATATATATTTATATTTAGAATGTGCGTTGTGGTGCAGTGGATATCGGCTCGGATTGAGAAATTGGGGAGCCGAGTTCAATTTCCAGTTGAATTCCTTGCATTCACTTACGCGCAAATACGTTTGGGAAAGATATTAATCTGTCTCTTCCCTCCAGTTATGGGTTAAATAATAGGACATATTGGGTTCTATAGCCTTGGTTGGCAACCAGTCTATTGCAGAAAGCAATGGCAACCTACTGCGGGATAATCTTCTGCCCAGTCAGTCATGTCTCTTTCGAGACATGATCGTCCAAATCGTGTTTCCCGCATGGCACTTAACTGACTGATATTTATATTGGCTCTGTAATTTTAATTATAAGGATCAGGTTTGTGGGATTTAAGTTCCTACTTTTTCGTTTTGGATTAAAGTAATTTGATATATATATATATATATATATATATATATATATGTGTGTGTGTGTGTGTGTGTGTGTGTGTGTGGGTGTGTGGTAATGTTAAATCTGTTTACTGGATTCCAAGGCAGTCATTAATCAGCTGTGTTCACTACCCACACAACTTTCTTCAAAATTTAAACGGACAATTCACAAGACTTGTTCCCTTATCACTGCCCCCACCAACATCCCCACACACAGCTCACCAAGTACAAGAAAAATATTTTCCATTCCTGCCCACACAAACTGATGAGACATTGTAGTTTCAATGTCGAAACAAATGTACGATTTGTAGTGGACATAGAAAAAATGTGTACATGTTCTAAAATATAATTTATAATAAATATTCACAGCTCCATATATTATATATCGAGCACTGTTTTAAATTAATATTTTGGACGTTGTAAAAAATTTTCTTTTCTTCGTTCCCTATTCAATCGGATATATATATATATATATATATAATCATATAGATAGGTGTGAGTTTGTAACCCTGGGTTTCATGCTTTGCGATCTTCAGACAAACTGATTAATTATTTTTAACAAATTGGTTATATTCGTGTATTTTTGTGGAAGTGGGGGGAAATCTGTCGTTACGACAGACGCAGACATATATATATATATTTGTACACTCATCTACGCGCGCAAGGATGGGTGTACAAATGTATATATATATATATATATATTTGTACACCCATCTACGCGCGCAAGGATGGGTGTATATATATATATATATATATATATATATATATATATATAAAGAAACACACATGTAAATTTTATATCTTCCCACATAAATACACAGAAAAAATGAAGGTTTTTGGATTTAAATGTAAATCATGTGTACAACCAACATCAAAAATCTCGAAACATAAAAATGTCTGTCTGCAATGTACAATTAATTCATAACTACATATTTCATTCTATGTAGATACATACACATAGTTATCTAGACACTAGCGGTATAGCACGGCGTTGCTCAGGTGTAATGAAAGCTTTAAAACTAATCCATGGTCCTGGAGCTCAGACTCAGCCTAAAAAATATTTGAAATAATAAAATAATTGCGACAATTTACCAATCGCACCTAGTGTGTATATATATATATATATATATATATATATACTAGCAGTATAGCACGGCGTTGCACAGGTGTAATGAAAGCTTTAAAACTAATCCATGGTCCTGGAGCTCAGACTCAGCCTAAAAAATATTTGAAATAATAAAATAATTGCGACAATTTACCAATCGCACCTAGTGTGTATATATATATATATATATATATATATATATATATATATATATATACTAGCAGTATAGCACGGCGTTGCTCAGGTGTAATGAAAGCTTTAAAACTAATCCATGGTCCTGGAGCTCAGACTCTTTGGACGTTGGCACGAAAGACTAAAAAGCAATACTTGTTTCCAGTTAAAGCGAAAATGAAAGAAAAATGAATGGATGTAAGTCAAATTTCCTGGTATCGATATCAAATAAGTGTTTTTCGTCGTAAACTGAATTTTGAAGGCTAAATAAGTCCTCTGAGTAAATGGCATCATGGCCGAGACTAGGAACTACAATTATACCTACTTAGAGCCAAACCCGAAGCAAAAACTAAAATAAAAGGGCTGAAAAAAATACAGACATACAGGCAGATAAACAGACACACACACAAACATCTTGCCTTTTATATATAGATAGTATCGATTTTCTGCACTATTGTAAGAACTGCTACCTTGAAACTTCTGAATATCGTTTCTTATGCCTTCGTCTATGAGTGTATCAAATTTGATTAAAATCGGACCACTGCTTCTATAACCCGATTTTTTCGATTATCGATTTTCGATATTTATCGGGGGTACCTCGACACAAAACGTAGCTAAGAACACTCGCAGACGCTTATAGTACAACTGTGTAAATTTTCAAGAAAATCGGTTCAGCCGTTTCGGAGTCTATAGGTAACGGACACACTTACAGAAACACACATACACCTACACACACACAGACAAAGTGCCATTTATAAATTATATATATATATATATATATATATATATATATATATATGTCAAATTAAATAAATTACAAACAATATGTTTGCTTATTTTTAATAAAATCCGTTCATACTCACGGATAATCTTTCGCGTATTACAACCAAAAGATGTCATAAATGACCTGTAACGTTGATAGATATTATTTGCATTCATTTCTTAAGATGCCCAAGTACTGTCAACCTTTTTCCGAGGTCATCTTCAGGAGTGTGAGTTATGGTAACAAAATTTAACCGGAAAAACTGTGTTGCTAAAAATTACTGTACATTTTTTTTTCTGCTTCAACTATAAAAATAAAATAAAAATGTACATGTTTAAAAGAAAATTTGCTGCCTAAAGGTTTCACCAAATTGGATCTTCAGGAAAAGTTGGCCAACTTTCCATGAAGATCCAGTTTGGTGAAACCTTGGTAGGTCCGTTGGCTCTCTAGGTTAGTTATTTACTTTGTTTGCTCTACTTGCGTATTGAGCGCTTTTTGTTTTAGGTTACTCGTCTCGGGTTTTTTTTCTTTGGGCAACGTACTTTGACTGATGTTCGGGTGCTTAGCTCGTTTTTTTATCACCATTTTTTCCTTCTGCGTATGTACTCGGAGGGTTTTTCGAAACTAGTATAATGACAAGTTCACTTTTATACATACATAATATATATATATATATATATATATATATGAATGAAGAGAGAGATTTGATCTACCTGTCTATTCGGGTTTCAATCTCGGATTGAAGCAATCGGATGTCTACCCGTTCAGATGAGCTGGGATATAGTAAAACAGGACTGTAGTAATGAATTCAGTTCTTTCGGTGACTAGCGTGTGTATACGCCGCTTATATATAACACGCAAAATTTTTCATTAAGTTGGTTCTAAGCTTTCGACTCACATGAGCCATCTTCAGAGAAATTACAGGGAGGTTAACATAAAAACATTCACCACCAAAGATGATTTTAATATACAAAATACGATGTTTAGAACGGCTCAGGATTAAACATAATAGACATTCGTTATCTGTTATATTTAACAGCGTATGTTTAGGAAATTATCTGCTGCCTCGATACACTATATATATATATATATATATATATATATATATATATATATATATATATATGTGTGGGTGTGTGTGTGTGTGTGTGTGTGTGTGTGTGTGTGTGTGTGTGTGTGTAATGAATTATTTTGAACATTATTTTTACCGATACTCGTATTCAAGTAGATATTCTGTTTTTAATTAAACAGTAGTTTATATTTATATCTACCGGCCTGATTATTTTATAATAAATATATATAAATATAAAATACTGCTTAATTTAAAACAGAATATCTACTTAAATACGAGTATCGGTAAAAATAATGTTCAAAATAATTCATTACTAATTGTCGGTTGCTTATAACCAAGTTTCGTTAAAATATATATATATATATATATATATATATATATATATATATATATATATATATATGATGTTTAGAACGGTTCATGATTAAACATAATAGACATTCATTGTCTCTTCTTATATTTAACTGTATATGTTTAGAAAATTATCTGCTGCCTCGATACACTAAATATATATATATATATATATTTATATATATAATTTTTTTAAAATATTGTCTATATACATGTGTGTGTGTGTGTGTGTGCGTGCCTGTGTGTATAAAAAATAAAATTTTTCTTGAAAAATTGGTTAATTGCGTATGAAGAAACTGAGATAGGCAGGCAAGAAATGTTATAACGCCGGGCGGATTGTTGTCGCAGAAAAGAGCAATAGAAAAGAGAGACGTGAAAGATGTGAGAGAGGAAAGAGTCGGTGAGAAAGCTGGAAGTTGCCGGTAGAAAGTGGGAGAAGAGAGAGAAATAAAATAAAGACTGCCAATGTAACAATGGCCGACGGGAAGCGACACTGTTTTCCCGCCTTTTTATTCATGGCTGCTTCACTCGCAGCTGTCACAAACAACGAACCTGTTTGAAACAATCCATTTTATATTCTTTGAAATTTTTATAAACCAATTTTTTTAAAAACATATTACAGTTTTTTCTTTTCTTGTCTTTTTTTATACCTTATTTTTTATACCCTATATATATATATATATATATATATATATATATATATATATATATATATATATATATGTGTGTGTGTAAAATAAAAGAAGAAGAAAATGTTGGAGAATTTTTGTCTTTATTTTCAACTAAAATTTAAGCCAAAATACGATGTTTAGAACGGCTCATGATTAAACATAATAGACATTCATTGTCTCTTATATTTAACAGTATATGTTTAGAAAATTATCTGCTGCCTCGATACACACACACATGTATATATATATATATAATGTTTGGTTGAGCTATCTCAGACTTTCATGTGTCTATCATACCAACCATTATGGTCTTGTGTAAATGTTGGTAGATCATTAGGATGGCATCCTGTGTTATAATAATGTTAGAGGTGGTGACATGTCATTCATGTCAACACAAGATAAAACTGTCGCTGATGGTGGATGTTTTTATGTTAACGTCCATGTAACATCTCTGAAGAGAACTCATGTGAGCCGAAAGCTTAGAACCAACTTCATAAAATTATCCAAATGTTGGAGAACTTTTGTCTTTATTTTCACCTCAAATTAAAGCCAAAATACGATGTTTAGAACGGCTCATGATTAAACATAATAGACATTCATTTTCTCTTATAATGTTTAGAAAAAAAAAATATATATATATATATATGATTCCTTTTACGTTCTGAATACGCTTAATTTTTTCGCCATTTTTAAAATTTTCTTTTTCTTTTTACTTCCCCAGCAAACACCATTACGTATTTTTTTGTTTTTTTTTAAAGTAATATTTGAGAAACCAACAGCGAAAAGAGTGGACCTGGTTTGTTGGTGCCGTTGTGGGGAGGGTAGAAACATGGGATTACTAGTTAGTGAAAGATTGACACCGAGTATCTTGAAAGTGGCCCTCCCCGTTTACCCCCACCCCCGCACATACACACAACATCCATTTCATTATATTTCTACCCATCACCAAACCCATCCTAACCAAAATCATTTTTTTAATTTATTTATAGTTCATTTGAACGAAGCGACTTACTGTTTTCGGTGCCTGACAAACTATCCGAACTTCAGGCAAAGAGAAAAAAGTAGTCCGTTGCTAGCGAAGACGTATTCCGCAAAAGGACAGGGTTTTTATTTTTACCCGACATGATGAAGGCGAGCTGAAGTTACTTTTTTTATCTAGTGAATAAGAAAACGGGGTCACAGGCATGCCAACTACATTTTTTTTAATCATATCACCACAAGCAAGGCGATAACGCCACTGATGCGCAGGGGGCTACGTAAGGGTAAAAAGAATGGAAAAGAGAAAGCCGGAAACTACACCCTAAACAGGGAACAAGGGATGAGCCACTTCACCTGTTCAATAGACGTGGGTGGAGTGTGAACCGGGCGATAGTTTTATCTATCTACTCCTACTGAAAAAAAAAAAGAAGAGTAAAAAAGATTGGAAAAGAGAAAGCCGGAAACCACATCCTAAACAGGGAACAAGGGATGAGCCTCTTCACCTGTTCAATAGACATGGGTGGAGTGTGAACCGGGCGATAGTTTAGTCTATCTACTCCTATTGAAAAAAAAAAGAAGAGTAAAAAAGATTGAAAAAGATAAAGCCGGAAAGCACATCCTAAACAGGGAACAAGGGATGAGCCTCTTCACCTGTTCAATAGACGTGGGTGGAGTATGAACCGGGCGATAGTTTAGTCTATCTACTCCTATTGAAAAAAAAAAAGAAGAGTAAAAAAGATTGAAAAAGATAAAGCCGGAAAGCACATCCTAAACAGGGAACAAGGGATGAGCCTCTTCACCTGTTCAATAGACGTGGGTGGAGTGTGAACCGGGCGATAGTTTAGTCTATCTACTCCTATTGAAAAAAAAAAGAAGAGTAAAAAAGATTGGAAAAGAGAAAGCCGGAAACCACATCCTAAACAGGGAACAAG
>JBBBDQ010001679.1:467500-470000 GCA_037127315.1 Ascarosepion bandense
ACAGACTGAGATAGATAGATAGATAGATAGATAGATAGATAGATAGATAGATAGATAGATAGATAATGAACAGACTGAGATAGATAGATAGATAGATAGATAGATAGATAGATAGATAGATAGATAGATAATGAACAGACTGAGATAGATAGATATATAGATAGATAGATAGATAGATAATGAACAGACTGAGATAGATAGATAGATAGATAGATAGATAGATAATGAAGAGACTGAGATAGATAGATAGATAGATAGATAGATAGATAGATAGATAGATAGATAGATAATGAACAAGACATAGATAGATAGATAGATAGATAATGAACAAGACATAGATAGATAGATAGATAGATAGATAGATAATGAACAAGACATAGATAGATAGATAGATAGATAGATAGATAGATAGATTGAAAATGAACATAGATAGATGGATAGATAGATAGATAGATAGATAGATAGATAGATAGATAGATAGATAGATAATGAACAGACTGAGATAGATAGATAGATAGATAGATAGATAGATAGATAGATAGATAGATAGATAATGAACAGACTGAGATAGATAGATAGATAGATAGATAATGAACAGACTGAGATAGATAGATTGATAGATAGATAGATAGATAGATAGATAGAGAGATAATGAACAGACTGAGATAGATAGATAGATAGATAGATAGATAGATAGATAGATAGATAGATAGATAGATAATGAACAGACTGAGATAGATAGATAGATAGATAGATAGATAGATAGATAGATAGATAGATAGATAGATAGATAATGAACAGACTGAGATAGATAGATATATAGATAGATAGATAGATAGATAATGAACAGACTGAGATAGATAGATAGATAGATAGATAGATAGATAGATAATGAACAGACTGAGATAGATAGATAGATAGATAGATAGATAGATAGATAGATAGATAGATAGATAGATAATGAAGAGACTGAGAAAGATAGATAGATAGATAGACAGATAGATAGATAGATAGATAGATAGATAGATAGATAGATAGATAGATAATGAACAGACTGAGATAGATAGATAGATAAATAGATAGGTTGGTAGATAGATAGATAGATAGATAGATAGATAGATAGATAGATAGATAGATAGATAGATAGATAGATAGATGATGAACAGACATAGATAGATAATGAACAGACATAGATAGATAGATAGATAATGAACAGACTGAGATAGATAGATAGATAGATAATGAACACACATAGATAGATAATGAACAGACATAGATAGATAGATAGATAATGAACAGACATAGATAGATAATGAACAGACATATATAGATAGATAGATAATGAACAGACATAGATAGATAGATAGATAATGAACAGACATAGATAGATAGATAGATAGATAGATAGATAGATAGATAGATAATGAACAGACATAGATAGATAGATAGATAGATAGATAGATAGATAGATAGATAGATAGATAGATAGATAGATAGATAGATAGATTGATTCACTTCGGCGTCATTTAGACGACAATTTATCCATTGCACCCTGTCTATCTGCTAAAATGAGAAACCAACGTTAATTTCATTGGACGTCATTTCGACGACAAGCAGAATCCTTGAAATCTGGTCCGGTCAATTCCAATATTGACAAAATCCAAAGAGAACTCAATGTTAATTTAGCAGAGTATTATAATCAGGAAACAAAAGTTAAATATTTGTCCAAATCCTTTAGCAATAATATATTTCGCGGATGGCTCCGCCGCTATTCAGACGAAATTCATACAACAATGAATGTTTCAAATTTATCCAGACGAAGTCAAGTGAAATAGAAAAAAAAATTAAAAAGAAGAGAAAAGATAAAGAAAAGGTGAAGAAAAGAATAAGGGGAAGGGGGTTTAACTTAACGTATTAGATCTTTGCTTTGCGCAGCGTCTTTGACCGTGATTCACAAAAATCTTTCGTTAATGAAAAAAAAAATGAATTCTGACCTGAGCTGCCAGTTGTCTGTTTTAGATGTATGACATTGAAATTTAGAATTTAAAAATTAGGGGTTGAATTTATGCTCGAAGAATTAATTGTTAGTTTTTTCTATTTCATTTTAATCGTAATAATATTAGTTAATATGATATTATTAAATTTATAGTAATAATAACGTGGTAATAAAAACTTAAAATCTTGAAACCTAAAATTAATAATAATTAAAGATAAAAAATAATAATTAAAAAATAAAAATAAAAATTTTAGATGTAATAAATAACTAAAAATAATAGGAAAATTAATAATAATAATAACAACAACAACAACAATAATAATAATAATAATATATAATAAAAATAATAATAATAATACTTTGTTCTTGTAGCGCAAAGACCAAAGTCTTTTCACTAGAAACTTTGAGGCAAATATTATACATAATAATATGGATCCAAAATTCAGGTTTTTTGATAAACACCAAGAAACAATAGACCACCTAATCTCAAGGTGTTCTGTCCAA